>JAVJHY012178744.1:0-26259 GCA_035593235.1 Phascolosoma agassizii
CGATATTACTATTTTACTCTGTCAAAAAGCTACCCCAAATACACTGTAAAAATATTTTAGCTTTATTTTTTATATAAAACATAATGTATATACAAATATTGAAAAAATATTTTACATTTATAACATTGTTTGTAGTGTAAAAAAAATTTGAAAGCAAGAATAACATTGAAACGTTGAACTTTTACTGATTGATTTTTATGTATGCTTTTAAGTTATATACCTATAAAAAATAGGGCTACTCAAACTGTTCGCGCCAATAAATAATGCGGTCGTTGCCGCGGTATTGGCCAAAAAAGGTTAGGACAAGAGAACGGGTCATATAAAACGCTGTGAGAAAAGCTGTAAACACACCAATCCCCCAACAAAATTTATTTAATGGCGTGTTGAACAATGTAATATCAGAGGAATAAACCGTCCAAAGAATTTGGTCTTTCGAGTAAAACCCCGACAACAGGGGGAACCCTGCTATTGCAAGAGTTGCAACGAAATACGCGAAAAATGTCCACGGCATCTTTCGCCACAAACCACCAAATTGACGCATGTCTTGCTCGTGATGACAACCGACAATCACAGAACCAGCGGCCATAAATAAGCATGCCTTAAAAAATGCATGTGTGACCACATGGTAAATACCGTTACTAAATGCGCCAGCGCCGAGTGCCATAAACATATATCCGAGCTGGCTCACCGTTGAATACGCAAGAACTCGTTTAATATCGGTTTGTACAAGCGCAATCGTTGCAGCAAGTAAAGCGGTCAGAGTTCCAAGAACGGCTATGATAGATAAAACAAATGGGGCAGCCGCGTATAGAACGCTCAACCGTGTTAGCAAATATACCCCAGCAGTTACCATCGTAGCTGCGTGAATCAGTGCAGAAACGGGTGTTGGTCCAGCCATAGCATCTGGAAGCCATACAAAAAGTGGTATCTGTGCACTCTTACCAACAGCTCCTACAAATAATAGTAAAGCTATTAAGCTTACTATGGCTGGGTTCAATCCATTAACCACAGAATTAATCTCAACAAAATTCACACTTCCAACAACGATAAAAAGAGTCAGTATGCCCAAAAGAAATCCGGCATCTCCTATGCGATTCACAATAAAGGCTTTTTGACCGGCCTTAGCATTGTCCATTTCCTTGAACCAAAAGCCAATCAGCAAATATGAACACAATCCGACTCCTTCCCAACCAATAAACATCACCAAAAGGTTGTCGCCAAGAACTAACAAGAGCATAGAAAACAGGAAAAGATTGAGATAGCAGAAGAAGCGAGGCCTGTTCTCATCATCTTTCATGTAGCCAATAGCGTAGAGATGAATCAGAGAACCAACACCTGTTACCACTAGAGCCATTACCGATGCTAAGTTATCAAAACGAAATGAAAAGTCTGCCTTAACACCATGAACATCAAACCATGTCCATGCTTTTGCAACTAGAACGGAACTAACGGAATTCAACTCTAGAAAAAGCATACAAACACATACAAATGAACTTGCCGCAGCTAAGGTCGCAATCGGACCAGCAAACGAATGCATGCGTTTACTGCTTTTAAGAAGAAAAGAGAGAATTACTGCACCGAATAGAGGTAGAAGTGGAACCAAAAATAGCTTCCCGCTTACTTGCTCCACAGTAGCTGACATCACATTCATCCTCTTTTGCCCTCCAAAGCTACTTCTCCACAGCTCGAATCCTAGCCTGATAGTCGCGACACATCGTCGGTTTCTACAGAATAATAGTTGCGAAATACTGAAATCACAATTGCAAGACCGATAGAAGCCTCAGCCGCCGCCACGGCCATAACAAAAACAACACAAATTTGTCCTTCCAGGCTGCCAAAGCGATTTGATAAAGACACAAAGGTCAAATTTACAGCATTTAACATCAACTCTATGCTCATCAGAACAATAATTGAGTTTTTACGCACCAATACGCCAAATACGCCAATTGCAAACAAAACCGAACTGAGCACTAAATAAAAACTTGTCGTATCCATACTTAAGGTTTCTAAGGTTTCTTCGGAAAAAATTCCATCAACTACCTTGCTTTGCTCTCAATCCCCTACCGGGCGGCAAAGCGCGCTTGGGCTCCAATGCTAGCACTACAGCGCCGATTAATGCTGCAAGTAACAAAATCGACGTAATCTCAAATGGCAACAAATACTTAGTAAACAATTCGGCTCCAAAAGCCTTTGTATTACTTAAAACTGCTTTACTAGAGACACTTGCAGTTGACGCAACGACATCGCGATTAGGTAAGGGGTTATCAAGAACGGAACTGCCTAGGACATAAATAAATCCAAAAAGAACAAACGCAACCAATAGATTCTTAGGCGAAAAAACTTTCTCATCGTTTGAGTCGGTATTTGTCCCTAGTAACATAATGACAAATATAACCAGTACCATGATTGCCCCTGCATAGACCATGATTTGAACTGCGGCGACAAACTGCGCACCCATAAGAGCAAAGTGCCCAGCGACAAAAAATAATGTTAGGACAAGCCACAAAGCGCTGTTAAGCGGGCTCTTTGCCAAAACAACAGCAAGAGCTGATATGACCGTAAGAACTCCCAATATAATCATTGCAATCAACATAAAACTTACGAAATCACCTCAAGAATAAAAGCCCAGCAAAACTAAGGCCACCGTCCCCACCAGATTCAATAGGGCAACAGGCAACATGATTTTCCAACAGAGATTCATCAGTTGGTCATATCGAAATCTAGGAAGAGTCCATCGCACAACTACCTGCAGAACACAAAAAAATGAACCCTTTGCTCCAAAGACCAACGGAGCAATGAGCGGCGCCCATTGGAAACCACTAGAGGGCAAGGACCCTAAATCGAAATAAGGTAACTGCCATCCACCAAAAAACAAAAGTACGATTAAAGCCGACGCGACTACAATCTCCGCAAACTCACCAAGCCAAAACAATAAGAACTTCATCCCAGAGTACTCTGTGAGATACCCAGCAACTAGCTCCGACTCACTTTCCGGTAAATCAAAGGGTGCTCGCTTTGTCTCAGCCATCATCGACACAAAAAACAATATAAAACCAATTGGATTTAAAAAGATTCCCCAACGAGGTAAGCCAAAAAATGTACCGACTTGTTCTTGAGTAATCGCATTGAGATCCAGCGTCTGATATATCGCTATTAAACCAACTAAGCTAATCCCCATGCTAATTTCGTAAGAAATCATCTGAGCAGTAGCGCGCACTCCTCCAAAGAGTGAAAACTTGTTATTCGACACCCAACCGGCAAGAACAACCCCATACGCAGCTAAGGACCCAAACGCAAAAACATACAACACCCCTATATTTAGCTCAGCCAGTTGAAGAGTAATTTCGCGACCACCTAGCACAAAAGGTGGGCCAAATGGAATGACGGCAAAGGAAACAATGACAGG
Organism: Phascolosoma agassizii; assembly: GCA_035593235.1. Classification (NCBI taxonomy): domain Eukaryota; kingdom Metazoa; phylum Annelida; class Sipuncula; order Phascolosomatiformes; family Phascolosomatidae; genus Phascolosoma; species Phascolosoma agassizii. Next base: position 3,407 of record JAVJHY012178744.1, read on the forward strand.
AAACACGGCTAAAAAGGGCGCTAGGCTGTGCATAAACTGACTAGTGCCCTTGGGCAAAAAGTCTTCTTTCATCACTGCCTTTATCGGATCGGCAACAGCAGTATTGATAATTCCGGCTAAGTCGAAACCAAACCATGAGGCACGATTTGCTCCAATCCGATTCTGAATTAACGCAGATCCCTTTCGTTCTACCCATATTGTCATTAGCGCTAAGTGTAAAAGCGCTCCAATGACAATAGCAGACTTTAGTAAAACAATGCCGACATCAACAAGCAAATCCATGAATATCCTAATTCTAGCGGTTATTCCTCGAGACTTTACGCCACCGTAGACTCTTCTAGCTCCGATTTCTCGAGCGACTGTCGCAAAGCACTAAAAGCAACTCCACTCTCGCCAATTCTCGTTAAAGATAATTCAGACAGCACTTTAATATTAGCGACAATATGCCGAAAAAGGGCACGCTCCTCAATGACAGAATCTGAAATAAGCTCTTTCTTACAACTTTGTGCTATATCTTTCAGCACAAGCCACTCAGATTTGCTAGCTGAGGGTGCATCAAGTATCGAGTTTATACGCTGAAAACGAAAATCCTTATTGAGCATTACGCCATTTTTTTCATTAACTGTTTTAGTGGGTAAAACAACCTGACATAAACTATGCGCTCCAAAATCTACGATTGCTCTTGAGGTCAGTGCAACACTTAATGCGGCATTCTTGACCCCATTTTCAAATGCTTCGTCGATATCCACATCTAAAACTGCCCCATCGCCAATCATCAACACACGAGTAACTGTTCCACTTCGAACCTTCTCGAGCAAGTGCAAATATCCCTCTTCAAGACACCTTCGCCATCCGTCATCACCGGGAACTCCCCCAATACCAAATAGGACAGCACTTCCACCATTAGGCACCCAATCGGGGCTTATCAACTTTTTCTGAAGCTCCGATAATTCGCGCTTTCTAAACTGCACAGCAACATTGGTGTCTTGAGGGGATATTTCCATCACTAAGCGAATAAATTCAGCGCATGCCCATACCTCTTCCAAGGTCAAAAATGGAGAGAGAAAGATGGCTACGCGCGAATCATCCTCATCCGCCGCTTCTTTCTGCTCTTTTGTGTCTCCGAGCTTGGACGCAAGCGTCAGTGCCTCTTGCCATTCTACACTTTTTCTTTCCCCATCCACTGTAATCACCGGCTGCAACAATCGCTTAGCTGGTTGAAACCGCTCAAACCCGAATCGCCCCTCATTACACATCCACTCGAAATTTACTTCTGAGTTCAAACGAGCCTTTACATGTACGATTTTCTGGTCACGCACCGCTGCTGTTACATTACAACCAGTTGAACATCCGGTACAAATAGTAGACGACTCTTTTGTATACCAAATCCGAGAATTGAATCGCCATTTTCGATGAGTTAGCGCTCCTACAGGACATAGGTCGACTACCGTAGCTGATAGAGGGTTATCAAGCTCAACACCTTCATACGTTCCGAGCACACTAGAATCCCCCCTATTGAATACCCCAAGTTCAGAGGTACCCGTAATCTCATCACAATAACGCACACATCGAGTGCACAATATACATCGCTCCGCGTCGAGAATAACATCTGGCCCCAGGGGAAGAGCTTTTGGTTTGTGTCTTTTCTCTCCGCAAAAGCGAGATGCTTTTGCGTTATACTTATAATAGTAGTCTTGAAGCTTGCAGTGACCAGCTTGGTCACAAACCGTACAGTCTAATGGGTGATTTACCAATATGAACTCTAATGTCGCGCGCTGTGCCTCTGCAGCAAGAGTAGAAGTATTTTGTGTTTTTACAACCATCCCATCGGTAGCAATTGTATTGCAACCGATGGTTAATTTTGGCATGCCCTCAACTTCAATCTGACACATACGACAATTGCCAGCTACCGAGAGATGAGGATGGTAACAATAATACGGAATCTCAACACCGGCCTGACGAGCAGCCTCAATAAGACTCGTGCCCTTGACTACCTCAACCTGAACTCCATCAACTGTCAGCGTAACAAATTCTTTGTTATCACCCATAACTGTTTCCAATTTGCTCAACCAACGCAGACTCAACTCTTTGTTGAAACTCGTCGGGAAATTTCTCAACAAAACTCCTAGCAGGCGTAACCAGAGCATCCCCGAATGGACATATAGTATGACCTGCTATTTGAGAGCAGACATCTTTTAAAAGAGGTATATCACCAGCCGAACCAACGCCGCTGTGAATTCTCTCTATGATATTTTCAACCCACCTGACACCTTCGCGACAAGGCGTGCACTGCCCACAAGATTCATGTGTATAAAAATGCTGAATATTATGAACAGCATCAACCATATCGGTAGTTTCATCCATAACGATAAAACCACCTGAGCCGAGCATAGTCCCAGCATTCTGTAAAGATTCGTAGTCCAAAAGAACCCCATCTAGTTCATCAGCTCTAAGCACTGGAACAGAGGAACCACCTGGAATTATAGCCTTGAGCTTGCGCCCATCCCGCACTCCTCCACACTCATTTTCAAGAAAATCTAAAAGCGGATACCCAAGCTCAACTTCGTACACTCCAGGCTTGTTGATATGCCCCGACGCACTAAAAAGCTTAGTCCCTTTTGATTTGTCAGTCCCAAGTGACGCATAGGCTGCAGCTGTTTTTTCAATTATCCACGGCAAATTAGCAAGTGTTTCGGTGTTATTTACAACGGTAGGACACCCATATACTCCAACGACAGCTGGAAACGGTGGCTTCAGACGGGGCTGTCCTTTGTTTCCCTCAAGGGATTCGATTAATCCAGTTTCTTCACCGCAAATATACGCGCCCGCTCCCCTATGAACTACAATATCGAGATTGTAGTTGCTCCCAAAGATATTCTTCCCCAAATATCCTTTTTCGTAAGCTTGCTCAACAGCATTGCTCATTCTTACCGCAGGAAACGCGTACTCTCCACGAATGTAGACGCACGCCCAGTTACATCCCAATGCCCAAGCGGCAATCATCATCCCCTCTATACAAAGATGAGGGTCGCGTTCGAGCAAAGCCCTGTCCTTAAAAGTCCCTGGTTCACTCTCATCGGCATTGTTGAGAAGATATACTGGTTTTCCGCTATCTTTTGGAACAAAGCCCCACTTCATACCGGTCGGAAAACCAGCTCCACCTCGGCCTCTAAGACCCGATGCCTTAACCTCTTCAATAATCTCGCCTGGGTCTCTCTGTAGAGCCAAGCGTATCGCTTTGTATCCACCGCGACTTTCGAACGCAACTATGTCATGCTGGTCGTCATGGTCGAGATTTCGCGTTAGTATTTTCGTCTGCTCCATACTTAAGCTCTAACCGTCATATAATATGTTTACTAACCACTATCATCACCACACACTCGATTTCGAGCAGCCCTTAAGCCCATCCCCAAGCTTCTCATCAACTGCAGAATAACGAAGATTAGGTGATTCCTTTTTTATTCGCTCGAGCGTGGATTCAAGCTTTTTAGGGGTTAGGTTCTCAAAAAAAGTATCGTTTATTTCTACCATAGGAGCCGAGCCACAGCTTCCAAGACACTCTACTTCTTCATAACTGAATAAACCATCTTCCGACACCTCGTGCGGAAGTAGTTTTAGCTCTTCTTTGAGATATTCTGTGAGTTTCCTCGCACCACATAACATACAAGAAAGCGTTCTACATACCTGGATGTGATACTTTCCGACAGGCTTTTTGTAGAACATAGTATAAAACGTGGCAACTTCTAAAACGTGCGACAGCGGCACACACAGGCGCGCGGCAACCCAGCGCATAGCATCATCGCTAAGCCACCCTATCTCAGCTTGTGCTACGTATAGCGCCGGCAACACAGCCGACTTCGAACAAGGGTATAGAGACATCAAACCACTCACTCTCGCTTCCGCAGCATCGGACAAGCGTATTGTCTCACCGTCAGACGAAGCTTTACTAATACTCACAAAATGTTGCCTTATTCTTACTATGAAACATTAGCGATCACATTCCCCACCAATCATATTCACCATACCAAAAAGCGGAACTATATCGGCAATCATATGCCCTTCCACGAGAGGCCCAAAAATCCCCATTGCGATAAAGCTCGGTGCCCTAACACGCACTCGATAGGGCTTACCCGTTCCATCAGAAACAATATAAAATCCCAATTCGCCATTACCACCCTCAACAGGGAAGTAAACATCGCCTGCCGGTGGCTGTATGCCCTTAAATACAATTTCAAACTGACTGATCATTCCCTCAATAGAATCATACACCTCGTCCTTAGGAGGCATAACAATATGAGGATCGTCCAACACTATGGCACCATCAGGCAAATTCTTCATTACCTGTTCACAGATCTTCATCGATTCATGAATTTCACCCATTCGAACCAAAAACCGATCGTAATTATCCCCCTTCGTGCCAAGAGGAACTTCAAAGTCGTATTTTTCGTATCCAGAGTAGGGAAATGCTTTGCGAACATCGTAATTGACACCACTGGCCCGCAACATAGGTCCTGTCAAACCATATGCAACAGCTTCATCAGGCGCAATGACGCCCACATCGCACATTCTATCGATAAAAATTCTGTTTCTAGTAAGTAATCGGTCCGCCTTACTGAGCAATACCTTAATCTCAACAAAACGCTTCAACATTTTTTTCTTAAAGTCCTCGGGTAAATCGTTTTGCACTCCCCCGACACAAGCATATGAGATAGTCAATCGCGCACCTGTGACTTCTTCGATAAGTTCCCATAGGTACTCGCGCGCCTGAATTAGATAAAGCATTACGGTAAAGGCACCGAGCTCCATAGCACCTGCTCCGAGACAGGTAAGATGATCAGACATTCGAGAGAGCTCACTCATACAAACTCGAATACCTTGGCAACGCTCCGGCGCGTCGACATGAAACAACTTCTCGATTGCTATACAGTAACCAACATTGTTGATAATTGGAGAAACATAGTTAAGCCTGTCAGTGTATGGAACGACTTGAGAATAATCACCATCTTCACACTGTTTTTCAAAACCTCGGTGAAGATAACCCAAGTCGACATCACAGCGCACAATCCTCTCACCATCAAGTTCCACGATAAGGCGAACTGTCCCATGCGTACAGGGATGCGACGGCCCCATGTTAATGACAGTGGTTTTGCTGTGAAGTGAATCACCGAGCTCTGATGATTCCCAGTTATTGCTGACTTCACTCATGTCTTTTGATTTGCCTTTTTCTCTGGTTGCATTGCTTTCGATTGCGAATTTCTTACTGGTAAAGAAACCAATTCCTCTCTCCACATATCACTAGAATCATTTCTTGTTTCAGGCATACGCAAAGCAATCCGTGGCTGTTTTTTTCGAATTGGGTAATCCTTCCTAAGAGGGTAACCGACAAACTCGTCATAAAGCAGAATTCTTCTCAAATCACCGTGGTTATTAAAATCAATGCCATACATATCCCAGACTTCTCTTTCCAAGAAATTCGCAGCTGGCCAAAGGTCTCTAACTGACTCGACAACAGGTTCTTCCTCAGTCACCGTAATCTTAACACAGAGACGATGAAGATGTGTTAAGCTCAGAAGCTGATAAACAACTTCAAAACGAGGACTGCGCCGATCTAACCAATCGACTGCAGTAATATCTACAAGCATATTGAACAAAAACTTCTCGTCATCTCGAAGAGTAGAAAAAACTTCCTTGCCATCCTTAGGGCTTACACCAAAAGTAAGACCAAATTCAGACCAAGCACTATCTGGCAAAGCAAAAAGCTTTCTACCAAAATGTACCTCAAGAAGTTCTCGCAGCTTCTCTTGCGACGGACTCTTCTTAGCTGGGGGAGTGTGCTGTAAACTCAAAAACTGTTCAACTCAATTTTAATTGTATTAATAACTCACGTCAGAGCCGCAGAATACTTTCCTGTGAGGACTATATAGCCTGAGTGATTGTCTCTCGCAATCGCTCTTAATAAATGATACAGACACAATAGTAAAAGAATGGACGTGCTAACACAAACTGCACACCAAATAGCCTAGTTGTTTTGTCATTAAAGGGAGGCCATTATGCCGTCGTTCGACGTAGTTTCACAAGTAGACATGCAGGAAGTCGACAATGCAGTAAACCAAGTTCTTAAGGAAATTGGCAATCGATATGATTTCCGAGGTAGCAAAAGCACAATCGAATTCGACAGAAAGAGCAATATAACGTTAACAGCCGACGACGATATGAAGCTCAAAGCGCTTAAGGAGATCCTTGGCCAAAAGATAGTAAAACGCGGTGTTGGCATTCGAGCTCTCGACTACAAGGAGCCAGAGCAAGCTTCGTCCGGTGCAATTCGGCAAAAGATTGATATCAAGCAGGGCATCTCACAAGATGACGCCAGGAAAATCATAAAAATAGTCAAAGATGAAAAGCTTAAAAAAATTCAAGCTCAGATTCAGCAAGACCAGGTGCGAATTAACGGCCCAAAGAGAGACGACCTGCAAGCGGTAATCGAGCTTCTCAAAGAGAAGGTCGACACGCTTGACTTACAGTTTGTTAACTTTAAAGACTAGGTTGTTATTTAGCTTCCTTCCCTTCTGCTTTATGCTTCTTCTTAGCATCCGATGCAGCTTTTGCAGTTGAGGCAGCAGTTGCATCACCATTGACTTTTAAAGGTGAAACTGGGTTTTCATCCTCACCGGACGATGTTTCAACACTTGGTTCGTCAGTATTGGTGCTTTCATCCTCGTCTTTAGCCTTATCATCATCAGCAGAATCCGACATATACCAGACAACTGCATACACAACTGCCGCTAAAACAAGGACAAAAACGACAAGGCGAGTAAACAACGCGAAAAAAATTCCGACACCAAAAGCCGCTATAACGGATTTTACTGGCGATTGCTCAATTGCATCTACTACGCCTTCTCTTCTCTCTTTACATTTATTCTCTAATTCGGAGCGTTTCATCTTTCTTTCCCTCTTAAATTTATCTTTTTTTATTTGCGCCAAGTCCCTCTCTAAACTTGCTAAACTCACCACCATGGGGCTAGAACATAACAATCGTCATTATAAGATGATAAGATAAGCGATTTTGTGCTTATCGCAAACAACTATTATTATGCTTCGAGGAACCATATCTTGACTGATAGCCAGTACAAATCGCTAGGCCCAAGTGCGAGTAAAGCTGGGCTTCATGCTGCCCTAAAACGTGCAGGCTTACCAACAGAATCTGGCTTTTTTGCCGGACTAAACGACGACCTAGCTGGAGATCCCGCGTATTACAGTTTTATTCACTGCGATGGCACTGGGACAAAATCACTTATTGCCTACTTGGCATATAAAGAAACTGGAGACTCAAGTGCCTATGCTGGCCTTGCCCAAGATGCTTTGGTAATGAACTTAGATGATATTTTTTGTCTAGGAATACCCGACTCTCTTCTTGTGGCGAACGCAATTGCTAGAAACCCACAGCTCGTTGGTGACGACGCCATAGGTTCCATTATTAGTGGCTATAAGTTACTCACTGAACGTTTGCGCTCCCTAAATATTCCAATAACACTCGGTGGTGGCGAAACAGCTGATTGCCCGGATATAGTGCGCACGTTACTTGTGGACGCCGTAATAACCGGCCGCATCGGTCGAAAAAATGTAATCAACACTGAAAATATAGAAGCTGGGGATGTTATCGTTGGACTATCGAGCACTGGAAAGGCTAGCTACGAAGATCAACCAAACTCAGGTATAGCGTCAAATGGCATAACGCTCGCAAGGCACGCCCTGTTGTCAAAACACTACACAAAGAAATACCCTGAAGTAGTAGACCCGAACCTAAAACAATCCATCACTTACCGAGGTCCATTTCGTCTCGACTCAAGTCCTAAAGACCTGGGAATGAGCATTGCAGATGCACTCCTCTCCCCTACTCGCTCCTATGCACCAATTCTAACGAAGGTTTATAGCGAACTTCCCGGACAAATTCACGCTGTTATACACAACACCGGAGGTGGATTGACTAAGGTGCTTCGGTTTGGCACCCCTGCTAAGAGCTTCAAAAAAAACTCGTTATTTGACACACCTGCCCTGTTTAAACTCATTCAAGAACACGGTAATGTCTCTTGGAAAGAGATGTATCAGGTGTTTAATATGGGTCATCGTATGGAACTCTACCTACCTGAATCCTTTGCAAATACGGTAATAGATATTTCGAGCGAGTTTGGTATTGAAGCAAAAATAATTGGAGAAGTGGAATCGCGCAACTCCAGTGCACTAAAAAACCAAGTGCAAATAGAAAGCCCACACGGTGTGTTTAAATACGAACTAAGCGACGAAAGTTAATGCTAATATGACAACAAAAAATCGACAACCTTTAATACTTCGAGCTATTCAAAACGAATCCGTAGAAAGGCCACCTGTGTGGATAATGCGACAGGCGGGCAGGTATTTACAAGAATATCGCGAGCTTAAACAGCAACATGGATTTTTGGGGCTTTGCCGCAGTCCAGAGCTTGCAACAGAAGTTTCTATGCAACCTGTGCGATATCTAAATGTTGATGCTGCAATTATCTTCTCTGACATTCTTATTCCCATGCAGTGCCTTGGTATAAATGTCGATTTTGCACCTGGTCCTCAGATAGCAAATCCTATTCGCAATTCTGATGACATTACTAAGTTGAAACTGACAGACCCACATTCCACAGTTGGTTTTGTCTTTGATGCTATTGCGACACTAAGAGCAGAGTTAACTAAACATACTGAAACTCAAAAGCAGGACCCAAAAGCTGTAATTGGTTTTGCAGGTGCTCCGTGGACCCTTGCTTGTTATATTATAGATCAAGGCCCGTTTAAGCATTTTCAATTCACACAAGTTATGGCTAATCAAAACCCAACAGCCATACATGCGTTACTAGAGAAAATCACTGATGTTGTTACAGACTATGTCCTGCTACAAATAGACAGCGGTGCGGATATAATCCAACTATTTGACACATGGGGAGGAAATCTAAGTGAGTCTGACTATAAAACATTTTCTCTCCCCTATCTTCAGAAAATCATTACCGCAATTCACTCGAAACAAACCCCTTGCACTGTATACGCAAACGGTTCATCGCATCTGCTAAGTGCCATGAAAGAGTCCGGGGCTGACTGCCTAAGCATAGATTGGAGGACTTCACTTAGCGAGGCAAGGCAAATCCTAGGTGAAGATATAGTATTACAGGGCAATTTTGATTCGACTCATTTGTTTAGAACAAAATCAGAGATAGTCGAAGGCACTCGTAATATGATTAAATCTATATCCGGTAATTCTGGTTATATTGCAAACCTTGGACATGGTATATTAGTTGAGACTCCACGTGAAAATGCTTTAGCATTTGTAGACTCGGTACGAAGCGGTTGGGCAACAAACTAATAGATATTGCAATAGTCGGAGGAGGCATCGGTGGCTTAAGCCTAGCCTATTACCTTCAGAAAAGTGGTCATGAGGTGGCACTACTAGAGTCCCGCTCGTCTGTTGGAGGAGTCATACAAACAGAGAGGCTAGACGGTTTTTTAATTGAGCACGGCCCTAACTCGACTTTTGCCCGTGAGCCACTTCTAAAATTAACGGACTCATTAGGCCTTAGCGACGAGGTGCTCTATGAACAACCGTCAAGTGCTAACAAATATTTTGCAATATCTTCGCGCAAGCTCCAAAGAGCTCCAAGGGGATTATTAGAAGCAATTTCCACGCCCCTAATATCACCTACAGATAAGTTACGCTTACTTCTTGAACCGTTTATTTCAAGCCATTCCACTAGCGACGAAAGTGTTACATCTTTTATAGAGCGCCGCTTAGGTAAGGGAATTTGCGCAAATGTTGTCGCTCCAGCACTAAGTGGTATTTGGGCAGCGGATATAGAACACCTTAGTTGCCGAAGTGCGTTGAATAAGCTTTGGTCATTGGAAAAAAAACACGGCTCACTACTGCGAGGGGCAATAAAGGAGCGCAAAGGCAAAACGAAACGCGCACCCATGATAAGTTACACGAGTGGGATATCTACCCTACCAATGTCGCTAGAGGAGCACTTAGGCGCAAAGGTAATAACTACAAATGCACGTGTTACAGGTCTTTTAGTTCAAGGCTCATCGGTGAATATAGATTATGAGATAGTCGACAGCGGCAATCTAAACGGTAGCGGGCGGTCTTCTTTGAAAAAACAATCTTCTTTGAAAAAACAATTGTGCGCAAAGAGAGTAGTTTTAACGACTCCAGCTACCACAGCGAGTGCTTTGTTGGAACCTATCGCCCCTGTTCTTTCAAAGTCGCTTTCTACGATTCCCTACGCACCGCTTGGTACTATTCATCTGGCATACCCCAAAGAAAAGGTTTCTCATTCCTTAGATGGTTTTGGGTTGCTCGTCCCACCAGCACACAAAAGTGCACTTCTCGGTGCACTTTTTAGCTCCTCGGTGTTTCCTTCGAGAGCTCCTGAGGGATATCATTTGTTAACCTGTTTTGTCGGAGGCGCTACGAACCCCACTGTCGCTGATGTAACAAAGCCAGATGTTCAAGATAGGGTTATTAAAGAGCTAAACCGACTTATTGTATCGAGCGCAAGACCTGAAATACTCAGTGCAAACTTTTTACCCTCTGCAATTCCAAACTACCCTCTTGGGCATTTTGAGCTGCAAAATGAAATTTCTAAGTTGCACGCGGCTTGTCCGCAAATAACTATACTTGCCAATTGGTATAAAGGAATAAGCATGGCGGATAGAATTAGCGAGGCTGTTTTGCTGGCTGATAGGATCTTAGAAGATAACGCTGTGACTGAAAGTTCTGATGTTTTTGTTCATCAAAAGTAGCGTCAAAAGTAGATAGCTTATCTCTTCTTCTCTCTTGCTTCGAGTGCCTTAAGTGCTTTTTTTGTCCCAATTGCACGCAAAGCATAAGCAGCAGAACTCTGAACTCCACGGTTATCATCTCGAAGCAACTTAATAAGAGCAGAAACGGCAGGACTCGCCTCAGAGCCAAAACTCGCAAGTTTTAATGCACTCTTATTGCGGGCGCTACTTTCTTTATGACCTAGCTCTTTAATTAACTTTGGAACTTCAACTTCTGGGTCTGAACAACCTGCTATTAACGCGGTGCATGCAATAAACAGGATAGAGAAAGCCCACCAACGTATTCGCACAAACTCTATGTGTTTTTCATTCCAAATCATTAGTAACCTCTAGTTGGAAAGTTTGGCGTTTGTCAACGAATGACTTTTTGAATCGCAAAAGCATTTGACATTTACTAAGCAAATTGATATGAATAGGGTTTGCATTTGATGCCTCAAACAGTTCTTTCTCAATGTAGCTTATCATTTCGGGTAGACATTTCACCTGCTGTCTCGTGCTAAAGCACAAGACTTAGCAAGAAACAGTATGGCGATTTCAAAAAGGTTAAATGAGGCCTTGAATAGCCTTATAAGGACGTCTATTTTTTATATCCTGCTTTAGTAAAGTTGAGGCTTGAAGTGAGGCAGAAAGGAGGAATTATGTTACTAAAAAAATTAGTAACAGTAGGCATAGCGGTAGTAGCCGCCGTGGGATTGTGTTTAATAAGCGCAATCTGTTGTGGGTGTTGTGCCTACTTGTTTGCGTTGTTTGCGGGCTAAGACAAGATTAATGGGCAACTTCGCTGAGGCCAATCAAGTCTCGCAAGCTGCCCATCAAACTCCGTGAAATGGTTATTTCAAAAGGTAACGGAAATCGCATACTGTTCTAATACTAAGCGGAATGATGCTCAAAGTGAAATATAAAGAATCTGAGTTGAAAAACCTTTGCGAAATGAAGGTGGAAGTAGTATGGAAGTTGTTTGAGGTGATGGTCTCAGCTTCAAGACAATCACCTCAGCCTGTACATTTTATTTTCCTCCTTTCCAACTTCGTTTGATTAGATGCTTGATAAGGTATATTCCTCCCAAGCAAAGAAATACAAGTATACCAGCGACAATATAGTGACCTATCTTAATGTCGTCCATATTAAAATCTCCTCCAAAAAGAAGGTGAATGAAAATTAGCTCAACAGTTGTATCCCACAACCGGAGCAAAAAACACTTAGAACCTAAACCTCAGATTCTTTACCTAACCCAGACAAGCAAGCCAGAAGCCAGATAAAGAATCTCGATTTGATTACTTCAAAAAACATTACGCCCAAGATAGTGCCCAAAAAGCATAATGATTCTACCGATATGCAATGAATTTAAAGATCATCCCCGATGACATGAAAAGAGCCTAATTCTAGCATTAAACTACGCAACTATCAACAATCAAATTGATATGACGACAAGAATACGAGCTAAAACGAGCTCAACACGTCAATTAATCGCTTATCCGACAACACTTGGCTAATAGCTTCAGACATAGCCTGAGAAAGGGATTCTTTGACGTGGGAGTTTCCTAGAGCTGGATGTTTAATAAAGGATGTACCACTGTACTCACCCGAATAAAGCCGCTTGCTTGCTGGGTCCAGTAACTCAACGTAAACAGTGGCTTCACTGCTTACCTCTGCTGGAATACCTTCGGTAACCTCAGCAAACCACTTTCGCACTTCACCACTTATTACTATCGGTGCATCTTCAGATACAGAAAAACCCTTCGCTCTGAGTGCTTTTTCAAGAGCAAGTTCAACCACAGCCGACACGTTGCCACCAGCAGTAACCTCCCCAACCATTGCATCCGAAATCCGACCGTCACCAAACAAGTCAACTGATACGTAATTTGCGGACTCAAACGATACCCTCTCACCTACCTCGACAGTATCAATATCGGGAACCCTAAAACCTCGCTTAAAGGAAGGGCCACAGGAACAAAGACCGAACATGGCCAAAAGGGAGAAAATACACGCGACAACCTGATATCTTCTATAATACAGTTCATTCATGTTTTTCACCCTCCATGGCGCCTACTTACAGCATTCTCGATCACGCGCTTATCCTTACCGTCAGCATCCTTGGCTAAAACCCTTAAGGACGCTTCAGCTTGACGTCTAATTAGCGCTGACTCATCAGATATCATAAGACGACTAAGCAATGCCAGAGCTGGAAAATATCTCGTATTGCTAACCACACAACAAGCATTTCTTATAAGCGCTTCACGACTAGCTCGCATAAGCGCAGTGTCCTTAAACCGGAGTTTGTACTCTTTTTTTGTGCGTATTGTGAGGACTGATTCTAGTTCTATATATGCCCCAACCCCGTTTTGTGCTTGAAAATCTTCAATCTCACAAGGCGCGCCATTTCTATTAAAAGGGCATACTTCTTGACATATGTCACACCCAAAAACCCAGTCACCAATCGCCTCACTCTCATCAACGGAAAACTCCGTTTTCTTCTCAATCGTGAGGTAAGATATGCACCGCCTCGCATCCACTACTCCCGAATCCACAATTGCGTTTGTAGGACAGGATGAAATACATTGTTCACACTTTCCGCAATTTTCCCCTGGGGGCAAACAGTTGCCAATTTTAGCTAACCCCCTCCTGCCTCTCCAAAGCAATGCACTACCCTCTGGGATACAGATATCTACGTCCCATAATACCTCTGCTAAAAAGAAATACGACCCAAGACCCGGTCGAATAAGCATGCTGTTCTTACCAACAAAACCAAGTCCACTCCCCTCACCCAGCGCGCGTTCAAAAAGTGGCACAGCATCGGAAAATACACGCCATTTTAACCCTGACCTTGTTCCCAAATACTCTTCAACAAGCAATACGAATTCTTTCAGGCGAACCTTTAGAATGTCGTGATAGTCCCTGCCCCAAGCATATCTAGCGATACGACCAAAGCCACTCTTAGGGGGCAACACCGAAGCATTAGAATAAGACACGGCAAAAGACACTACGGACTTTACATCTGGAAGGAAATTTGGAAGATCGCAGAAAAGTTTAACGTCTCTTAGCATATAAGACATTTCGCCAGCGCAACCACTGGCCTGCCAACGCTTGAGATTCGCAGAACTATCTTCAAGCAATTCTCGAGCAACACCGAGCGGTAGAACGCCGGCTACAGACAAGCCCACACGTCCAGCGATTTCTAATAGATTGTTAAATGATAAAGACTGTGAGCTAGCAGACAAGTTCAATCGAATTCATTTAGAAAGTGCCCCTAGCTTACTTCACACTATCCTCAAACTCATCAGCTTGCCAGTCAGCACCTTCGCTCGTCTTATCAGCATCGCCATAGCGCCTTTCATTCTGTTCAAGCTCAGTCTTACAATCAATACAATACTGAGCGACAGGTCGTGCTTCTAAGCGAGCAACTGCGATTTTCTCACCGCATCGTTCACAAACACCGAAATCGTCTGTATCAAATTTACTGAGAGCATGATCTATCTTCTTCAACAACTTCTTCTCACGAGTGCCCAGTTTCTGGATGGCCGCCTGAGTAATTTCTACCGAAGCCAAGTCAACCGAATCACCTCCGGATTCTGCAAGCTCCTGCTCAGAAGCATTCTGCAAATCGGTCAGATGCTTAATAATAGACTGCCTCTCTAAATAAAGAAGTTTCTTAAATTTCTCTACATCTCTCTTTCGCATACAAAGCTAACCCCTTGAAACTACGGCACAAAGCACCAGATCTTATCCTGAATAAACACAACTATGACAAAAATACAAGCACTACAACCATGTGGATTCCAACTGTCTACTCTCTAGAATATTACAAAACTTGTTCATTTGCAAAATCCATATGCTGATTCTAGCCGAAAATGTCAATCTTTTTGAGAAGATGGCAGCTAATTAATCATGCTCCCCATACACTTTTCGCAAAGAATCTGATATTTCACCTACAGTCGCATAACGTGAAACGGCTTTACATACCGCCGGCATAATATTACTTCCCTGCCGTGCGACACTCTCAACTTCGCAAAGAGCCTGCTTTGTCGCAGCGCTATCACGAGAACTTCTAACTGCTTGCAAACTCTTAATTTGAGACGCTTCTGCTGATAAACCAGTGATTTTAGCTTTACCGGTTGCATCCAAGGAAGTGAAACCTTTGTTCGGCCCTTGCTGATTAATGCTGACATCTTCCATAAATTCATTAACCCCTACAATTGTGCGGTCTCCCTGCTCAATCTCCTTTTGATAATGATATGCAGACTCTTCAATTTCGTTCTGAGGATAACCACCCTCAATCGCACTCAACATTCCACCAAGTGAATCGATTTTTTCCAAGTAATCATTTGCGCGTTTTTCAATCGAATCAGTTAACTGCTCAATGCAGTAACTTCCACCAAAAGGGTCAACTGTATCGCCGACACCACTTTCAAAACCTATGACCTGCTGTGTTCTGAGCGCAAGCGCTGCCGACGCCTCTGTTGGTAAACACTGCGCCTCGTCGTAAGCATTGGTATGTAAGGACTGAGTGCCACCAAATACTGCAGCCATTGCCTGTATGGTAGTTCTAACTATGTTTACCTCAGGTTGAGACGCTGTTAATGAAGAACCACATGTCTGTGTGTGAAACCTAAGCATACACGACCTAGGGTTTTTAGTTCCAAAACGCTCCCGCATTATCTTCGCCCACATTCTTCTAGCCGCTCTAAACTTTGCAACCTCTTCTAAAAAGTTATTATGACATCCAAAAAAGAAAGTAAGGCGTGGGGCAAATGAATCTACGTCAAGTCCTTTCTTCAATGCAGATTCCACATAAGTAATAGCATCAGCAAGAGTGAAAGCAATCTCCTGCACGGCATTCGAGCCAGCTTCTCTGATATGGTAACCCGAGATGCTAATCGTATTCCACTGAGGAACCTTATCGCTACAAAACTCGAACAGATCAGTAACCATCTTGAGCGCCGATCGCGGTGGATAAATATAAGTGCCTCTTGCAATATATTCTTTTAAAATATCATTTTGCACGGTTCCGCGCAGTTTATCCCACGAGATATTGCGCTTTTTCGCGAGTTCTAGATATAGAGCAAGTAGAATACATGCCGTGGCATTAATAGTCATGCTTGTAGAAATCTTATCTAATGGGATTGACTCAAATAGCACATCCATATCGCTTAGTGAATCCACTGCAACTCCAACTCGACCAACCTCCCCAAGAGCACGTGGGTCATCGGAGTCACGCCCCATTTGTGTAGGCAAATCAAACGCGATACTCAGTCCAGTCGTGCCTTGAGAAAGCAAATAACGATATCTTTGATTTGCCTCAATTGCTGTTCCAAACCCAGCATACTGTCGCATCGTCCAAAGCCGACTTCTATACATCGTTGGATGAATTCCCCTAGTAAATGGAAATTCCCCTGGGAAACCTACACTTGAGTTATAATGCGATGAGCGTTCTTGCTGTTTAGTTGGAAAATAGCACCGCTTTAAGTCTATGTTCGACGAAGTTGAAAATTCGGGACAACGCTCACCAACCTTCGCTAGCGTCGGTTCCAAGCTATTTTTTCTCCAAGCATCATAAACTTTTTCGAGAGACTCGCTCATAGGTGGACTCATAGGTGAAACTTTCGAGTCCTTGGAACGAAAAGGGGGTAATTTTTTTCTCACAGCGTTGACTCACTAAACTAGTAGGGTATTTTCAGCTCTGGCCCAATAATTGAACTTTTTCTATAAAGACATATATAGACCTGACCACAAACTTTTACTGGGAGGCAAATACTTTGAGCCAAAAGCAGTTAGCTCGTCTGAGAAAACTACACCTCGAAGCAGAATGCGGCGGCGGGGCTGATAGAATTAAGAAGCAACACAAGCATTCGAAACTAACGGCTCGTGAGCGTATAGCGAAGCTGGTCGATTCGGGTAGCTTTGTTGAGCTCGATAAGTTTGTAACACACCGTTGCTCAAACTTTGGAGTAGAAGACCAAAAGTTCCTAGGTGACGGGGTGATATGCGGGCACGGCCACATCGAAGGTAGACAAGTATTCGTATACGCACAAGACTTTACGGTTTTTGGTGGCTCTCTTTCTGAGACCCATGCGAATAAAATCACAAAACTGATGGACTTAGCTCAGTCTGTGGGATGCCCAATTATAGGTCTAAACGACAGTGGCGGTGCTCGTATTCAGGAGGGTGTGCAGAGCCTGGGTGGGTATGCAGATATATTTCTTCGAAACGTATTACTCTCCGGAGTTGTTCCTCAATTGTCTCTAATTCTTGGTCCTTGTGCTGGAGGTGCCGTATATTCTCCTGCGATTACCGACTTCATCTTCATGACGGAGGACATCAGTTACATGTTTATAACTGGTCCCGATGTTGTTCAGGCGGTAACAAAAGAATCTGTAACAAAGGAGCAACTCGGTGGAGCCCATACTCACAATGAAGTTAGTGGTGTCGCGCACTTCTTAGCGAGCGATGAACTCTCTTGTTTAGAGCAGATAAGAAAGTTATTGAGTTATCTTCCTCAGAACAATACGGAAGCTCCGGCACGCCAACTCTCAAAAGACGACCCGGAACGCTCTGAAAAAATCCTTAACACCATCGTTCCTGAGAACCCAAATCTTCCTTATGATATCAAGGACATTATACTAAAAGTAATCGATGACGAGGATTTCCTTGAGGTTCAAAGTGCTTATGCACAAAACATCGTTATAGGCTTTGCTCGCCTTAATGGATATAGCGTTGGCATCGTAGCCAATCAACCTCAGGTGCTTGCTGGATGCTTGGATATAAATGCAAGTGTTAAGGCTGCCCGATTTGTTCGGTTCTGTGACGCATTCAATATCCCAATTGTTACATTTGTCGATGTACCTGGGTTTCTGCCTGGGACCAAACAAGAATTCGGCGGAATTATTCGCCACGGAGCAAAGTTACTCTACGCATATGCAGAAGCAACCGTTCCAAAAGTGACTGTAATAACAAGAAAGGCATACGGTGGTGCTTACGATGTTATGAGTTCAAAGCACATACGAGGAGATATTAACTTGGCTTTCCCTACAGCCGAAGTCGCCGTAATGGGGCCAGAAGCGGCGGTAAAAATCATATTTCGCTCACAACTAAGTTCCGCAAAAGATTACGAGTCAACACACGCCGAATTGGTCAAGAAATATCGCGAACAATTTGCAAATCCATGGACAGCCGCATCTCTTGGATATATAGACGCTGTTATAGAACCCGTAGAAACTCGGATTCACCTAATTCGTGCCATAGAAATGTTACAAGACAAGCAACAGATGAATCCAGCTAAAAAGCACGGAAATATACCATTATAATGAACACTCAAACTGATTCAGACAACGCTTTATCTCCGGACGTAGTGGTTGCAATTGGCACCGCGATACTGCTACAGACGCACGAGGGGGGTGGGCCTTATGGACGAATTCGCTATGTAACTCCAGCAAAAGACAATAATTTAACGAAGAACCGACGTCGAAGCCACTTTTCCCGCAGCATCGCATTTAAGAAGTAAACATGTCTAAAACGTGCAACATTGTAGTAAACGGACAATCTTATGAAGTCTTGGTTCTATCGCAAACTCGCAATAGGACAACATTTACAATCGAAGGACGAAATTACGAGGTTGAGTTTGAAGCGGCGGTAAGTGAGGCGCATGTCGCTAAGCCTCATACTAAAAAGACAAAACGTTCAATGACTAATGATTCCATACGTCGCAACATTGACGATAGCGCTGATGGGATTACTACTGTGCGCTCCCCTATCCCAGGTGTTGTATTGAATATTTTAGTCGCGGTTGGCGAGCAAGTAGTTGAAGGAGATATCCTGATAAAGATTGAAGCGATGAAAATGGAGAACAATATCTTTGCACCAACTTCAGGCAAAATTCGAAACATCTTAGTAGATCTGAATTCCGAGGTAAAAGACTCGCAAGCCTTGATTGAGATCAGTTAGTATTATTACAGGTAAACCCAGCTCCAGCCTCTCAATCATCACTTAACTTGTAAACTTGCTAAGCAGTCATACAAATTCTTGACAAATTCCCCCTTATTAAAAGTATTGCGATTGATAGCGTATAATACTAGTGTAGTTCCCGTTGTGTTTAGTTGAATTCGAAAGCCGAGGACCGAGCATTGCTTACTAAGCTATTAGATATTTTGACGGATCGAATACTCGTAATGGATGGTGCTATGGGCACCATGATTCAGCAGTATAACCTATCGGAAGAAGACTATCGAGGGGAGCGTTTCAGTGATTCTTCTCATCAACTCAAGGGTAATAACGATATACTTTCGCTTACTCAACCACAAATTATCAGAGATATTCATCGGGCTTACCTCGTAGCTGGTGCGGATATTCTTGAGACGAACACTTTCAATTCTACTAACATTTCTCAGGGTGATTACGGAACAGAAAGTATTGCGTTTGAGTTAAATAAGCAGGCAGCCGTGCTTGCAAAATCTGTGGTCGAAGAGTTTAGCGCCGAAAATCCAGATAAACCGCGATTTGTTGCCGGTGCCATTGGGCCTACTAACAAAACGACTTCGTTATCCCCCGATGTTAGTGATCCGGGCTTTAGAGCCATTACTTTTGACGAATTAGTGTGCGCTTATAGCGAACAGATAATGGGTCTGATTGAAGGTGGCGTGGATATACTCATAGTTGAGACGGTCTTCGATACGCTAAACTGTAAGGCAGCAATTTTTGCGATAGACGAAATTAGTCGTAAAAATGGTATTCAGTACCCTGTAATGATTTCGGGAACTATTACCGATAGTAGTGGCCGAACGTTATCTGGCCAAACCACGGAGGCATTTTGGATCGCCGTGTCGCATACTGCGAATTTGCTTAGCGTTGGTCTAAATTGTGCATTGGGTGCGGAGCAAATGCGCCCATTTATAGAGGAGCTTTCTCGCGTAGCACCGGTGAACATTTGTGCATACCCCAATGCAGGACTTCCAAATGAGTTTGGTGAATACGTAGAAACTCCGCAGATGTTAGCTTCACATATGAATGACTTTGCACGAAGTGGTTTTCTCAATATTGCAGGAGGGTGTTGTGGAACAACTCCCGCGCACATTAGGGCGATTGTTGATGCAGTGTCCAAGCACAAGCCAAGGCGTATTGCTAAGGTTCGAGCAGCTCTAAGACTCAGTGGCCTTGAGGCAGTTGTAGTAACACCTGAATCGAATTTCATAAATATTGGTGAACGAACTAATGTTGCAGGCTCTAAAAGATTCGCTAAACTTATTATATCGGAAGATTATGAATCGGCGCTCAATATTGCTCGTCGACAGGTGGACGCTGGAGCTATTGTTATTGATGTGAACTTTGATGAAGGTTTGCTCGCTTCAGAAGAGGTTATGACAAAGTTTATCAATCTTATGGCAAGTGAGCCAGAAATCTCACGTGTACCGTTTATGATCGATTCTTCTAAGTGGTCAGTAATTGAATCTGGCCTGAAGTGTATGCAGGGCAAGGGGATTGTAAATTCGATTAGCCTAAAAGAAGGTGAGAAGCGCTTTAAAGAACTTGCTCGTAAGATTCAGCAGTATGGTGCGGCGGTTGTTGTAATGGCATTTGATGAGAGCGGTCAGGCTGACAGTTATGAGAGAAAGTGTGAGATTTGTAAAAGGGCTTACGATATTCTCGTATCAGAGGTTGGTTTTACAGAAAATGATATAATCTTTGATCCTAATGTGCTTACCGTTGCTACTGGGATTGAAGAACATAACGGCTATGGGGTTGCATTTATAGAAGCTACTCGCTGGATAAAGGAAAATCTTCCAGGTGCACGAGTTAGTGCAGGTGTTAGTAACGTCTCATTTTCATTTCGAGGCAATGATACCGTGCGTGAAGCAATGCACTCAGCGTTTTTATATCACGCTATTCGAGCTGGACTCGATATGGGGATTGTTAACGCAGCACAGTTGACTATTTACGAGAATATTCCAGGAGATCTTCTAGAATTGGTTGAAGATGTTTTGCTCAATCGCCGTGAAGATGCAACTGAACGATTAGTTTCATTCGCCGAGAATGTTAAAGGTGGCGGCAAAAGTGAACATAAGCAAACGGATGAAGCTTGGCGAAGTCTCGTGGTTGAAGAGAAAATTAAGCATGCGCTTGTTAAGGGGATAGTACAGTATATTGAATCTGATGTTACTGACGCCAAGAAGAAATACGGGAGTGCTTTAGATGTAGTTGAAGGACCGTTAATGGATGGAATGAACGTAGTTGGAGAGCTTTTTGGCTCAGGAAAAATGTTTCTTCCTCAGGTTGTTAAGAGCGCTCGTGTGATGAAAAAGGCTGTCGCGCGCCTAATTCCAGATATGGAAAAGGAAAAACAGGGAGTTAACAGTACAACTCGCAACACTAAAATGCTAATCGCCACTGTGAAGGGAGACGTTCATGACATCGGTAAAAATATTGTTTCCGTAGTGCTCGGGTGTAATAATTACGAAATGATTGACCTTGGTGTTATGGTCAGTTGCGACAAAATTGTTGATGCTGCGATTAGTGAAGAGGTTGATATAATTGGTCTGAGCGGGCTCATTACACCATCGCTTGATGAGATGGTGCATGTTGCACGTGAGATGGAAAGAAGAGGGCTTAAGTTGCCGCTAGTAATTGGAGGTGCCACCACTTCTAAAAAACATACGGCGGTAAAAATTGTTCCTACTTACAGCGGTCCTGTGGTTCATGTGCTCGATGCTTCTAAGAGTGTCGCTGTGGTAGGCAGCCTTGTGAATGAGGAGTTAAGAGAAGGGTTTCTTGAATCAACTAGAAAACAATACGATAAACTTCGCGATGAACATTTGAATCGAAATTCAGAGCGACAATGCTTAAGTATTGCAAGAGCCAGAGAAAATAAGCTTGCAACTGATTGGAGTAGCGCATCTATTACAGTCCCTAAAAAGCTTGGCGTTAGTTTTTTAGATAATTTTCCACTAGATCGACTTGTCCAATACATTGATTGGATGCCATTTTTTAATGCTTGGGAGATGAAGGGTAAGTTTCCTGGCATTTTATCCTCACCACATGTGGGGCAGCAAGCAAGAGAATTGTTTGACGATGCCAATAAGATGCTTGCGCGTATTATTCAAGATAAGTCGCTAAGGGCTCAGGCCATATTTGGACTTTTCCCAGCAAATACCGTTGACAATGAGGATATTGAGGTTTACGCCGATGACGAGCGCCGTACTGTTATCGCTGTTTTTCACACCTTGCGCCAACAAGGCATGAAGCGTCAAGGAGTGCATAACCTTGCCCTTTCTGATTATATAGCACCGGAGGAAAGTGGTGTTAATGACTATATCGGAGCATTTGCAGTTACGGCTGGGATAGGGATTGAGAAACTTGTCGAGAAATATGAAAAAGACTTGGATGATTATAGTAGTATTATGGTTAAAGCTCTTGCCGATCGTTTAGCTGAGGCTCTAGCGGAGTGTCTTCATCTCGATGTTCGTAGACATTACTGGGCATATGCCCCTATGGAGAATTTAGAAGGTGTTGGCTTAATTCGAGAGCAGTATCGCGGCATTCGCCCAGCTCCTGGATACCCAGCTTGTCCAGATCATTCAGAAAAACGCACCCTTTTTAGTTTACTAAGGGTCGAGCAACAATCGGAAGTGTCATTGACGGAGACGTTTGCTATGTATCCTGCAGCTTCTGTGTGTGGATTATACTTCGATCACAGTAAGGCGAAGTACTTTGGCCTTGGAAAAATCAGTAAGGACCAAATTGAAGATTATGCAGAGCGAAAAGGCATGTCCACAGAAGAGGTCGAGCAGTGGCTCTCATCTAATCTGAATTATCGGTAACCTCATCGAGAAATCAATCTCATTCCCAAAAGGAATCACTTCGTTCGCTATTATTTCTAAGAATTAGGGCTCAGCTCCAATCAAAGGAGAGGCTCGCGAGGCGAAAGGTTTTTTTGCAAAAAGTAAATATAATTGCAATTCGCTATTGACAGCTTTTCGGCGCACGAAAATTCAACTTCGCAAGTCCACCCTAAACAC
>JAVJHY012179797.1:0-26247 GCA_035593235.1 Phascolosoma agassizii
TCAGGGCAAGGCGATGGTCGAAGGAAGGTATCTTATGTCGAGAATTTCCACAATTTACAGAAGTTATGTTTCACCCGAGGTTATTGAGAACATACCCAACCCCTCCGAATAGCGTGATTTTACTACCAATTTCTCTCAATTAAGAAATCATACTCCCTTTTTGTCAATATTCTAATTACATTTTATATGCTAGTAAATCCACTTAATTACGCATAACTACTATAATGAGCACGAAAAGCACCTTTAACTATATCTACATATGGCAACAGTAGCGTCAGCAGCGAACGTAAGCAAAGTTTCGCCAAATCAAGAAGAGGCACTTCTTCGTACACGACGTGATAAACCCGGTGGTAAGATTGAGACTCTGGTATTAACTAAAAAGATACGCCAACTGCCAACCAGCAAGACGTCTCAAGACTATAGCTATAGTGAGATTAACAACCGTTTGCGAGAGATACAGCAAAAAACGCGTCAAGACCCTAGTCAAGACCCTACAAATAATAAAAGTTACGCCACGTTTGACTTTACAAAAATCGATAAGTTTGGCGGAAAGTTGGACATTAAAGGTAACATTCTCACCATAACGAGCCCTAAAGGCACTTTGGCACTTGATGTTTCTACCTTAAGGCCAGGAGATAAAGTCACAGTTTATTCACCAAACGACGCACAACCTACTAGTCGCCCTATGCTTGAATTGCTGCGCCCAGGACCTGGACATGAAACGTTCAAACTTCAAATTGAAGGGGGAGCGATTAGTAGCGAAATAACACACAACGGCAAAGAAGAACTTGTAGTAACAAGCATGAACCGCGGCTTTGAACAAAGCTCATTTCGTATTCACCATATAGACGGCATCGCTAAGGCTAGTTTTAACAAAGACGGCGCTACTACCACTACCACGTTTGATGTAAAGAATAATAATAAACCGCTTGTTATAATTTCTGGTGAAGGAGAAACTCTGCTAGCTATTAACGACAAAGGCAGCGCAATAATTTCCACCAGCGCAAAGGATCTTAACCTGATAATAGATAACGCTACGGCAGTAGTAGTTTCCAAGGATGCAAATACACTTGCAGCACACAAGATTCATGCACTTGAAGGCACAGGTCCTCAGGAAATTTTAGTTACAGATAAACGCTCTACAGCAGATCTCGCCTTTGAAGTTTAACTCGATGGTCTCAACAATCCGGAGATTAAAAACACTCATGCTATGATTAAATATAGCGATAAAGATGTTATTATAGACAGCAAAACAGGCTTTTTCGCTCTTGCTGGAGACGCTGCAGGTCGCCCAGTTGTTGAAGGATTTAAAACGCTTGAAAGTGTTTCTACTAACCGAGCCTCTATCAAAGTAGCAAGCACAAATGGACTTCAAAGCCTTAACTTCGCAGTCAATGCAGTCTCAACACCGTTGAAATTAGTTGGAAGGATGTTCCAAGATCCTGTCGCCCTAATTACGAGTCCTATCGCGTCTACAACAATTTCTGCAGTAGCAATGAAATAATAGCAGAATCTGCTACGCAGCTAAGACATAGGTGATTCTTAGTAAGGGTCATCTTCATGCTTTTCTACACCTAAAAATAACAAACCTTCAATCTGCTTTTTGAGCGCCTTTGCAGCAATCGACGTACCGTTTTTTGAAGGATGTACTCCATCTCCAACTGTGTAGCTCCACTGCGGGGAAGGAGGATTATTTTGTCGATTGTGTTCTATAATTTTTCGTTCGAGATCTTCTTGAAAATACGGAAGTAGCCGAATAGTCGGAATATCAAGTCCCTGAGCGATTCTCTCAATGCGCAATGCTGTGGGGTCATTTTTTATAAATTGATTATCGTGATAGAATATTTTTGCATCGGAAAAGGATGGCCAAATCGCAATTAAGGTTTTGAATTTGTATTGCTCAGATAAACCTTTAATCGTTTCTAGTCCTCGCTGAACATTGTTTTTTCCCATGGCATTAACATTCGTAAGGTATTTATCTTTCGTATCAAATTCATCCTGAAAATGAAACAAATTAAACCGCAAGCTTAACCAACGAAAAAGGTCTGACTGGAGAAAAAGCGTTTCGCTAAATTTAGGTCGTGTAAACGAAAGATGTCGAATTAAAGTACCATTGCTTTCAATAAAATCATTTTCAACGAAAACAATTACAACAGCGTCAGGCTTAAACTTCAATCCCTTAGTTCTTAGCAATTCCACTTCACCAAGTGTGCAGTAGCCATTTACTCCAAAATTAAGCACTTCCACCTTTTGACTCTCCAATGCTACGTCAAGCGTTCTGGAAATAGTGTGGTTTAAGTCAGCTATACCTGCCCCCGCAACCACCGAGTCTCCTAGAAGGATGACTCTTTTTACATCACCAGGCTTTAGGAGAGTTCGCTCTATGTCTCTCAGTCCATGGCCATTGGTATAGGCAAAGCTCTTATGATTACTAGGTGAGGAGCTTCGAAAGTTTTTCTTAAATTCGTAACCCAATATTTCATTCTCTGATAGCTCAAAAGCACTATCTTGCCCTTTAGGGTTAAGGCGGTAAACCACTGGAGCCTGATTGGTAATACGAAAGGCTAACTCACTAAAAACAAGCGTAAGAATAAATGAGCTAAGAACGAGAAATGTTCGACATAAGATTTCATGCATATCTATGTATCATTGTTATTGACAATAGTGGGAATAACAAGTCATAGCCGTCTATATTTGACAAGGGTTTGCGCCAAAATAAAAAATCACAGCAAAAAAAACGGCCAAACTAAGCGGTAATCACTAAAAAGCTATTACCTCCAATAAGAACATCCCGTCGTAAATTTGAAGCACCCAATTCATGTTGATTTCCGAACAAAAAGCGTGTAAGATTCGTCCCACCTTGTGATTAACGCAGTATTTCCCTCTCAACTAACTTGTTTGAGCCAAGAAACACCAATGATTATTATCTAGCAATAACACTAGAGCATTCCCTCGGCAAAGCACTGCAGATATGAAAAACATAGAAGCAATAGAAAAGAACGTGTGCGCAAAATACATTGCTCTTGAGGAGGCATTTAAATTTCTAAAACATTACCTCCCAACTCAGGGACCACTTAAAAGTTTTGTTCATCACAATCCATTGCACGCTTTTGAGTCACATAAATTTCACGAAGCTCTACCAGCCGCTTCTCAATTATATAAAGCCAGGGTTTACCTTGAGGAAGAGACGTATCTACATTACTTAAAAAGTGGCTTAATCACTTGGGAAAATATCCTAACATCAATTTCCAGACATAATCAGATAAATAAAACATCTCTAATATTAGAAGCTATGTCGGAACAAGACCTCATGGAATCCTATTTCATGAAGAAACTTGAAAATTTCAATGAGACTGAACAGCGAAAAATCGGCATCTATCTAAAAAAACGTTTTTTTCAGATTCAGCAACAAATTGACTTCGAGCCATTTTGTAATTTCGAAAATAATTTGTTTCGACGAGTTGATTATCACACTTTCTTGAAAGCAAAAACAAACATAGACCTGAACGAATGGGTTTTATTCTATCTAGATAAAATGCTCGCCTCTTATTTTGATCTTGGAATCGCTTATTGGCCAATTCAATATAAAGATTCAATGCTTAAGACATTTAGTTATGTATACGGAAAAAGCGAATTTCTCTCCAAACCGTGGAAAAAGGCTTTTCAACAAGAACTTGCTCTGATTTCTAACCAAAACTTAGACACTACTATTATAGGGCTTCTAGATGAATTAAAAATCCAGACAGATGACTACAAGGCGTATCTGTTTGACTTATGTTTCCGCCAAAAAGGTTGGTGTGCTCTTGTATTAGATTTAGAAAAATATCCACACAAGCTAACGCATAAGTGTGAGATTAAGCCAAACTTCAAAGAATTAGTTGCTTTAAAGATTCTACTTGAAAAACATTTGGTCTTTCATTTCTACAAAAGAGAAAAACTCCCCTTAAAACCAAAACATTACAAATCGGATTCGCTTGCGCAATTTAGAAGACAAATTTTACGTTCAGCCTCCGCAATGCTTAGTGGGAATATTGACTTAGATCAGCTCAAAACAATATCAGACAAGGACATGAAAAGGTTATTTTCATTTGCCGCTACTTTTGAAGTGAAAACAAAACTAGCAATCTGGCAAGAAGCTCTTGAAAGAAAATATGAATTAGAAATAACAAACGCAATTGCACAAAACGTTTCACCAGCCGAATCAATAAAAGCCAAATCAATAAAAAATATTCACACTAATAGTCCTCGATTCCAGATGATAACATGCATAGATGAGAGAGAGGAATCTTTTAGGCGTCACGTCGAGGAAGTCTGTCCTGACTGTGAAACACTTGGATACGCTGGCAATTTCGACCTAAATATTAGCTACAAGGGACTCTATGACATTCACTCAACAAACTTAGGAAATCCCTCTTTAGCTCCCACCTTACTACTTGAAGAAAAAGCAACACAAAAAAAACCTAAAATGCACCTGCGTTCGCTACTCTTTCAGATCTTTTCATCTACTGAAGCTGCATTACTTAGAAGACCAAAAGATTTTATCTTTGGTTGGATTTCAAGTCTTTTTGCCGGTTTTATCCTACTACCATATATTGTTATTAAGATTTTCCTACCGGAAACTGAACTCAAATTAAGCAATAAACTATACGAGCTATTTCGAAAAACCTTTCAAACGGAGCTCATACTTAAGTATGTAGATCAAAATCAAAGCAGCTTAGTTGAATTAGCAAATACTGTGGCTGGAGTATTAAAAAGAGCTGGTTTAGTTGAAGGATTTGCTCCGTTGGTTTTTGTTGTCGGCCATGGAAGCCACAGCCTAAATAACCCTCACGAAGCTGCGCATGATTGTGGTGCCTGTGGAGGTGGAAGAGGAGGACCAAATGCGCGACTATTTGTTAAGTTAATAAACTCTAAAATCATTCGCAAAACTTTAATTCCTTATGGAATTAAGATACCAGAAGAAACGAAGTTTATTGGCGCTTTTCACGATACGTGCAGTGATGATTTTATTACATATGACCTAGAACTCAATTCTTCCTCTACAAGCAATCATATTCAAAGCGTCCTGAAACAAGTAAGTGTTGCATGTAAAAACAACGCCAAAGAAAGAACACGCAAATTCAAGGATGTGCCGCTAAATGTTTCACCTAAAAATGCATATAAGCACGTTCAAGGAAGAGCTAATAATTTAGCAGAACCACGACCAGAGTACGGACATGCAACAAACCTATATTGTATATTAGGGAGAAGGCAAATAACACGAGGCTTATTACTGGATCGACGTGCTTTCCTTGCATCCTATGACTACACTCTCGACACCACGGGCGATATTCTCCACTCATTGCTAAAAGCAGTTACTCCAGTGGTTGCTGGTATTAACCTTGAATACTACTTTGGTTTTATAGACAATGAAAATTTCGGGTCTGGAACAAAACTCCCTCATAATATAGTCGCGCTACAAGGGGTGATGAATGGAACCGACAGTGATTTATTACTAGGATTACCCTGGCAAATGGTAGAAATCCATGACCCTTCTCGGCTAATATTGGTGATAGAAGCTCAGTTAAATAATGTTTTAAAATGTTTGCAAAGTAGAAACGAAAACTTCAGCACCCTTATTGTAAACCAATGGATTAAAACTATTGTTCTAGATCCGGTTCAAGACACTTTCTTTGAATGGGACGGAACTCGTTTTGTAAAGATAAGCAATTGCGCGTCACATTCATTACCTGTTAATCCAAGCTCCCTATTTTCAAGCTCCTTGACTCGAAATCCTTTACCTATTAGCAAGATAACCGCGAAAGAGGCCACAAAAGAGGCATTGAATTGAAAAACGTAATTTTATTTTCATCTCTACTGATGCTCACATTTCCATTACTGGGGGCGTTTAGCTGTTTAATATGTAGTTTATCAACACGAAGCCAGATTAGATGCTTACTGTTGCCAAATATTTCAAAACTTTATGGTGTCTCATTATTTATCGCTATGATTCTTCTCACATGGGCATTTGCGAAGCAGTCAGATTTAGCAGGAGAACTCTTTGCCTATAACTACCTTAATATCTCATTAACATATGTTAATTTATTATACTTTAGTATAATCACACTTACATCTATTCTATTTTTTAAGTTTTCCACACAATATTTACAAGAAGATCGTTATTATCTAAAATTTTACACAAACGTCTTTCTATTTTTCTTAGCTCTATCTGTATTAGCACTTACCAATAGCCTAGCTATTTTCTATATCTGCTGGGAGATTCTCGGAATAACATCGGTTTTTTTAATATGCTACTATCAGAATAGAGAAGCCGCTGTTAAGAATTCTTTCCGGACTCTCGTCTCATACAAAATAGGAGATCTGTGCCTTTTTCTAGCGATATTGTTACTTGCGCAAAATGACATCTTCTATTTCAGTGACTTAACGATACGGCACTTAACTGACTTACCATTTTTACTATTGATAATTGCAGCGGCGGTAAAATCAGCCCAATATCCTTTTTGTTACTGGTTACCTCGAGCCATGGAGGGCCCAACCCCAACTAGTTCAGTGTTTTACGGAGCCTTGTCTGTTCATACTGGTGTTTTCTTGCTTTTTAAGCTCAGCGGTTATCAGACGATTTTACCAAGACCTGAGTGGTTAATAATAATAGGCATTATTACTCTAGTACATACCTCTATAGTTGGAAGAACGATATGTGACATAAAAAAGGTTTTTGCATATGCTTCCTGTTCTCAAATTGCCATAATGTTTATTGAAATTGGGCTAGGTTTTCCAAATCTCGCTTTATTACATTTCACATCGCACATTTTTTTGAGATTTTTTCAGCTACTTCAAACACCATCAGCTCTGCACCGATATCACTTAGTGGAACTCCATAATCAAAAAGACATTGGACGGGAAAAAACAGGTGTTCTAAGTAGACTCCTATCTGAACAACTGCGTACCCATGTTTACCACTTATCTTTTGACGAAGGAAAACTCCACTTCCTTCGAAAGGCTTTGATAGTTGGACCTTGGAGATATTTGGTATCCCTTTGCTCACAATTCCACAATAACATTTCGACTTCACTGAATCTTCGAAAATCTACTATTCGCCAGGTATTTTATGTATTTATAATTCAGTTAATTTTCCCATTATTAATTGGGGGAGTTCATATTCCAGGATACATTAACATCATATTGGCTGTATATGCTCTAACGATGGCTTTGTCGCTTTTTGCGACTAATCGCATTCCTACTTTTTTTGCAAATTTGCTAATGGCAACAGGATTGCAAAATGCAACTTTCTTGTCGGAACATCTACTGGTCGCATTCTATTTAAATGCCACTATTGTTCTGACAGTTGCTATCTTAATTCGCAAACAAATGCCTATCGTTTTTAGAGACTTTAACAATCGAAATTTTCTAGGATTGTTTGATACTAAACCAACACCGTCTATTGTAATCTTCACGCTTTTATTAATCATGGCTGGAATCCCTTTTTCGCCAATCTATTTCGTTCAAGAACAAGGGGCACACTTTTATCTGGAACATGGCTCAACCTTAACAACACTCTACTTCCTAACAAGCCTATCTATGAGTCTAGCAATCTATAGGTTTATATTTTTGACGTTCTTTGGAAGAAGAAATGCAAAAATTTCCGAGCGACTGGTGAGTGCCACACTCTCTCAACGAAAGAGTTGAAGCCATCACCTAACAAGCTGCCTGAACATTATGAGCATCGTTCCGGATGCTCATAATGACAGACATTCAACGTGATTGCGAAGATTATCACGGCTGCTTGAACTCAGTAATTATAGTAATGTCGATGCCTTGACTCACGCTCCATTACGTATGGATTTGGCCTATAGTGATGAGTGTAATTGTGATGCTCATGTTTTTGTCTATAACGGCGATGTTTCGCTATTTTTCGCCTAATCCGAAATGATTTTTTCTCCCAATGTCTAGCTTCTCTTCGTGACCTTCCGTGCTTGTAGTGGCGCGAATGATAAGAATCTCCTTCATGTAAATAGCTCGAATGTTCTCGAGAATGCCTAACATGCCCTCGTTTGCCCTCATAGACATGAACACTAATTAATTCCGCCGAGGCGTAACCTGTAAATAAGACAATTCCGAGCACTAAGGTCAGTAAATACTTAATTCCAAAGGCAAAATTACGTTTCGCTCCTTTCATAACACTATCCTTCATAAGTTGTGTCTGGAAATATATCCATTCTTTTCATGTAAGACGTAGGGGCGCGCCAAAAGTGGCGCTCAGAACAAATTTATTTAACCACAGATTACACAGATTTACACAGATTTACACAGAGAACTAATCTGTGTAATCTGTGGTTAAATAATGATGCGCTGTTGCTGGCTTCCCGGAGTTATTGAGCACATACCAATATGGAGATTCCCGTTGCCTTTAAAACTATTAGCCGTTGGTGACATGCATTTAGGAAAGCGGCCGAGTCGCCTTCCCAGTGAGCTATCGACCTCATCACGTGACTTAGGCCCATCGGGAACCTGGAAGCGTGTCGTTAATACAGCTATCGATGAAAATGTTCACGCCGTCCTGCTTGCCGGGGATGTAGTCGAACATGAAAATGATTTCTTTGAAGCTTATCGAGAACTTCACTCAGGGGTTTCGAGGTTAACTAACTCTGGTATTAGGGTCTTAGGAGTTGCGGGAAATCACGATGTTAAAGTCCTTCCTCGATTAGCAGATAAGCTTCCTAATTTTGAATTGTTAGGAAAAGATGGAAAATGGGAACATAGGGAATTATGTAACGATAATGAAAAAGTAACCTTGTGGGGATGGTCTTTTCCGAGTGAACGGGTAATTGAGAGTCCTCTCGGTGGAGTGAAGTTTGACATCAAACATGGGGGTCCAAATATTGGGGTTTTGCATTGTGACCGTGACCAACCTCAGAGCCCATATGCCCCGGTTTCAAGCAGAGAACTTTTCTCCACAGAACTCGATGCTTGGTTGCTTGGACATATCCACAAACCTGATTCGCTGACTACCACAAAACCCTATGGATATCTAGGATCGCTTATTGGCACAGATTCAGGGGAGCCAGGTATACACGGACCTTGGTGTATAAGCATATCAAATGGCCAGATACATGAAGTAAAACAGTGGCCCTTAGCCACGTTGCGTTGGGAGTTACTAACGGTTAACGTTCAGGAAATCTCTGTATTGGAAGAAGCAAGAGAGCGATTACTAGAAAGCTTGCAAATTCTCGATAAGCAAATCTCTTCTGCCGGATGGGTTCCGAATGCTGTAGGTCTAAGAGTCCAATTTGAGGGTAGAACTCGATTTGGAAACCAACTGCTCAAGCTATTATCAGATGAAGATAAAGAACATATTTTTGATTCTACCAAAGGAACACATTATTTCATTGAACGAGTTAAAGTAGAAACTCGACCCGAAATCTCATTGGCAAAGCTCGGCAAGCAAAACAATCCTCTCGGTTTATTAGCTCGCCGTCTTTTGGTTCTAGAACGACCAAAAGAAGACGAGGAGCGAAAAACTTTATTAGCAAAAGCTAGAGCACGACTCACAAAAGAAGCTCAAAATGAACGTTGGAATATTCTCCAGCCAGAGATGCCTAATGATGTATTAATCGTTGAAACTCTAAAACAAGTTGGATTTACCGCGCTCGAGCAGCTATTAGCGCAGGGAGAACAAAGGTAATGAAACTTATATCAATTGATATTAAAAATCTCCCTGGAATCGAGCCTGGCTTTAAATTAGAGAACTTGAGCCTGGGGAATAATTTCATTGTTGGCCCAAATGCGGTAGGTAAAAGTAGTTTGGTGCGAGCGTTAAAGTACTTAATTACAACTCCCCAAAGTAACGACCCTAAACTACTTTCGCTATCGGCGATTTTTGAAGCTGGGCAAAACCAGTGGGCCGTCCGTCGTCTTGGTCGTGATATTATCTGGGAAAAGGATGGTAACCCGTCTGAACCTCCGGCACTACCCAATGCTGAACAACTTCTCTGCTACTGGCTCTCCATAGAAGAACTTCTCGAGACTGGTCAAGAAGATGAGCAACTTCTCATCGAACTCCGTAAAGCGCTTAGTGGTGGGTATGATTTAGAAACAATCCAATCGCAGGCACCATTTACGCTTCTGCCTCGTCACGGACACACACAAGCTAAAGCTCTACGAGAAGCTAGGAAAAACATGCGTGAGATTGAAGTCAAATACGACGATCTTCGTCAAGAGGAACATGAACTTTCAAAGTTGCAAATCAAAATTGACCAATCCCAAGATGCACAAACTCAGACCAACCTATTGCAAAAAGCGCTCACTCTACTTGAAGCTCGCAAGGAACGCAAAGTTGCCGAAGATTGCTTAGCGGAATTCCCCGCAAACATGGAAAAGCTTCATGGACATGAGTTAGAGCGGTTGAATAGTCTTGACAACAAAAGAATCGAGTTGCGGCTAGAGCTACAATCTCTGTTTAATTTATTAAAAGACGCAAATTCCAATCTCCTCAAAACCAAAATGAGCGAGCGACTTCCTAAACTAGAAGTATTACGCACTCGTGAGAAAGACTTGGAAGAAGCGAGAATAAAGAACCAGAGCTTACTTGCAGAAAGAGAAAAGTTAAATAAAGTCGCGGCTCAGGAGCTACATGCTCTTAGTAACCTTGGTGGAGGAAAACTACCACCGAAGCTAGAACCTATAAGTATCTCCGAGGCCGAGCAATTCGCAACTCAATTACAAAACATCACTTTTCGATATCAGGAATTAAAAAGCCAAGTTGACGATACTATCGAATCTCCGAAACCGCAAGAAATTGAACGTTTCAAAGAGGCCTCCCTTTCTCTTTCGACATGGCTTACTGAACTATATCGCAAAAATGAAACAATATGCTGGTCCATATATATCTCAATCGCTGGAGGCTTAATGGCTACTGCAATTGCTAGAATTGAACAAGCATGGACAGTGGTCGCATTCGGGACAATTACTACAATTGCGGCGATATCGACTTTGATAAGAATGCGTGTTGATAAAAAGCCTATTTTTCAAGCTCAGTTTCTAAAAACGGGTCTTAAAGAACCAGATTCGTGGGATGAGCCAACAGTAACCAAATTATTAGATGCAATAGATAGTCAACTCGCAACCTTACGAGAACAGCAAGTCCGCGCAATCCAGAAAGGTGAAATACAAAAACAACTTGCCCGCGTTCAGGCGAAACTCCAACAGCTTCAAAATAAAAAGAAAGTCCTTAGCGAAACGTTAGGCTTCAACCCCTCCCTTTCTGTCTCAGCCCTGGATAGATTTATTCGGCTTGTTGAAACTTATGAAGTGGCACACGCAGAAAGGCTAGCGATTGAAAAGAGGATTGAGCGCTTAGAGGACGCAATAAATGAGCAAACGAATCGACTACAAGCTTTCCTAACTCAGTGGCAATTATCGATTCCAGAAGGTGAACTCCTAAACGTTCTTCAGTCAACATTAGACGAACTAAAGAGTCGTTTTACAAGAGCGCAAAAACATATACGTGAGATGGAGAGGCTCAAAGAAGATCAAAATCGCATCAACAAACACCTTGACGAAATCAAACTTCAAGAAGAGGTTCTGTTAGAAAAGGCTGGATTTAACGCGAACGAACGTGAGCTTTTAGAAGCTTCATGTAACTCTTTTGAAAACTGGAAGAAACATTACCAACAAGTTAGAGACGCAATATCAAAAGAGAACCTTTATCGACAATCTCTAGAAAAAGAGGAAGAACTACTAAGACAGGTCGAAAAGGAGGACTATATAGGTTTAAAAAGAAAGCTTGAGCATACCAGTGAAAAAGCTTTGCAATTTATAGCATTAAAGGAGAAAGTCGCGGCAATTCAGAGAAGTCTACAAGATGCAGGTCACGACTTAAAACTCGAACAAGCACAAGCTGCTCTAGATGTAACACAAACAAAAATGGAAGATGCTTATAACGAAGCTCTCTATACACAAGCAGCTGATTTCCTACTAGAAGGTGTTAAAGATGAGTATCATAATAAACATCAACCAGAGGTTTTACGAGATGCAGGTGAGAGATTTTCAAGGTTTACTCACCACGCTTTTGATTTAGAGATTGATGGTAAACATGGATTCATGGCATTCAACCGTGTTCAAGGAAAACGTCAAACATTAAATCAGCTCTCTTCCGGTACACGAATGCAACTACTGCTTGCCATGCGCATAGCATGGACAAGACAAATAGAGAAAGGCTGTAACTCTCTACCTCTTTTCTTAGATGAAGCTTTAACGACGAGTGATGAACAACGATTCTCGACAGTCGTTGATAGTTTAAATCAACTAGTTGATAACGAAGGACGGCAAATATTCTATCTCAGTGCTCGTCGAAATGAAATAGCTCTTTGGGAGCGAGTTTCTGGCAGTAAAACAAACGTTATTGATCTTGCGGCTATCCGTTTTTCAATATCCGAGTCTACTCCACAAGATTATACAATTTCTGATTTAGCTACTATCCCGGCTCCAGGAAATAAAACATCGCAAGAGTATGCGAGCGTTTTAGGTATACTACCTGTAGACCCACGAAAATCGGTGAAGCAAATTCATTTATTCTATTTGTTGCGAGATAATCTAAGTCAGCTTCATTATTTAATGGAAACTTGGCGAATTTTCACGCTTGGCCAACTTGAAGGGCTGCTAAGTAGTATTTCTGTTAGAAACGCCATTAGTGATTTAGCATTTCAAGAGACTCTAGTTGGACGATGTGCCACTGCTTGCACTTGGGTTTCTATTTGGAATCAGGGAAGAGGAAAACCCATAGACCGCAGTGTCCTGGACGCTTCTAAAGCAGTATCGGCAAAGTTTATTGAAGATGTCACTGCCCTAGTTGGTTCCTTAAATGGCGATGGCAAGCTACTCATTAACGCACTAAAAAACAAAGAAGTCGCAGGTTTTAGACAAAATAAAATTGACGCGCTGGAAGAAATATTAATAGACGAAGGTTACATTGACTCGATGGATACGCTCAGTTCTGCCGAACGCGAACGACACACCCTTATGCTAGTAGCGCAGAAGGCAACTCCTGAGGATGCTAGGAAAATCGTACACTGGTTAGAATGTGGGGTTTGCCAAGAGAGAAATTCCGCAAGTGATGCGGATGGTCCCGTTAAATTCGAAATTAAGTCCATCCATCACTCCTCAAGATTACCCGTTTAGGACGTCCTTTAGGCAGCAATTCTAAAATAACTGCAATAATAAATGGCAGGATAAGTTGCAGCCCACACAAATAAGAAGCGATTCAATCCGAAAACATAAACGTTAACTAAGTGGAAGATGAAAGCAGCTGTAACAAACGGCAAACATAGCTCGGGGCTAACGAGCGCTAATGGGAAGCTGCATTCAAAAATCATAATAATCCATGCAGCTCCCAGTGCTGTTACTGAACTATTGGATAAGAATTTTAATGACACAGAAGGGTCATAAAGAGTCGAGTTCACGAATCCAGGAAGAGCTTTGCCAGTTCTCCAATTGTTCTTTTGGAGTTTTATTATTCCAGCTATAAAATAGGAAGAACACGCTTGTATGGAAATATACCAAAGACAACCAAAAGATACTACTCGGTTGTCTTTGAAAAAACTCGCAATGCATAAGGCCATGAGGATAATAATGGTCATGTAATCACTGCCACCGTTAAATGTCCCTCTCCAGCGTACGCTTATAAGGATGGTCATCATTAACAATATAAGCATAAACGCAGGGTGAGAGATGAGAAGAATTAGAGTCGCAGCGAACAGTCTAACATAAAGCAGATACAGGAAATTGGGGTATTTTAAGCAAACATCTAACAGCTTTGGAATAAAAAGCGGAAAAATGTCGAACTCTTTTTTTAAAACATTCCAGGTCCAAACTCCCTGGTCGTTGAAAGTGCGGCGAATTTGCAGAAGTTCAATGCTCTGAAAAATTATCGCGATGGCGATTATTTTTTCGATCCAAAAAAGAGCAAGAGATTCAGGGGATAACATTCAAACCTCGTGAACCGCAGAAGTGAGCAAATCGACCGAAGCCTTATCAGCTCCTTGAAGCACACTGCTGACTTTAAACTGATAACGCATTTCATCTTTAAGAAGCATTCGCTGTGACAGATGGTGGAGCACCAAGTTATTGGTTAGCTTGTAAGAGACGGAGTCTATAAATTCATCTGGGTTATCTTCATTAACATTTTGAATGTCATTTTGTAGTTGGTGAAGAAGGCTATTATAGGCCATTAGTAAATTACCCTCTGGATTAAGAAAAACTGAGCTAAGGCGTCGCTCTATTGGCTGAAAACACGGTTCCCATGGCCCAAAAGCATTTTCCCCTTCAGCCGCGCGGTAATAAAGCCTAGGCACTTCACACAGATCCTCAAAGAATCTCCAAGAAGGAAACAAGGCTCGCAACAGACAAATTGCTCTTCCTGGCACATATGAGGTCTTCATCATAGAAAGAGCTATGATGATAACAAAGTACAAAACCAGGAATGCGATAATCGGGCCGGACAGCGACATTTGGATCCTCAAAATGCAAGCATAATTGACTCAAATCATTGTCAATCTGAGTCAATTGGAATTACGTTCGAGACCTCAAGCTTCCCGATTTCGCTAAGAAACCACGCGCCTCCAGCAACAGCTACTGGGGGAAGAAAAAGCCCCACAAAAGGGATTAGACCAACTGCCGTAAGTGTAAGACCAAAAAGTGTTAACGGCAGCACGTTCTTTGAGGCGAATCCAAAGCGCGCCTTTGCCTTCATTTGCAAAACCTCAAGCACAATATCAACACTCTCGTAAGCCAATAACCAAGACGCCATAATAATCGCAATCGGTATAAGAAATGGAATAAACCCCAACACCAGAGCTATAAGACCAAGAGGAAGAAGCCACAAAAGCTTTATTGTCTCAGTAGTAATTGAACGCATCACTTCTCTAAACACTCCATCTAGACCTGCTTCCCCCTCGGGTAGGTCTATTCCAACATCCCTTAGAACCTTCTGCGCAATCGCTGCTTGAAAAACACTTCCAAAAATCATTACGATAACAAAGCTTAAAATCAACACCGATATGACTAAAAAGATAGCCACACCCACCCATGCTAAATAAAAAACCACCTGAGCCAAAAAACCATCTGGACTACCAACAAGCCAGTTTAATATTGGAGCATGCACATTCACAGCAACAAAAGCTGCACAGAGATACGACACAGCACCTATTAACCATGGCCACATGGCTAGTTTTCGAATATCCCGGTTAAAGCAACAAAGCTTAAAACCCTGAACAATCGCATAAAAGGCTTTTAAAATATGCATAAAAAGTGACTACACCAACCCCTTCCTTGACAATGCACTTTCGAGTAAATGAGCATCTTCGGGACTACTCAAACGAGGATCTTGTCTATTAACAAAAATCCGCTTTGCTTTCTCTAGTTCTTCGCGAAGAGATTTTTTTCGAGGAGGCTTTACCAGGAAACCTGTAGCTCCCGCCTTAATACAATCAATAAGATTTTCCGCAGTCCCATATGCTGTTAAAACAACAATTGGTAAATGAGAAAAATCCTTACTTGCCCTTATCTGTTTTATTAACTCCGTACCGCGAACTTCAGGCATATTAATATCAGTAATAATACAAGAGTACGCTCCGACTTTGTTTTCTAAAACCTGCATAGCTTCGCGCGCTCCACTCACTCCGGTAAGCTGTGAATATCCCATAGCCTCAATATAGGAGCAGATGATATCCCGCGGAGAATCTAAATCTTCAACTAGCAGAATTGAAAACTCATCGGCCTTTGGAGAATCTTCTGCAAGTCTCTCCAAAAAGGTCTGTATTTCCTCAATTACGTTCGCTCCCCAAAATACCTTCGCTCCTGCTAAACGTGCATCCCACTCTTCCTCCACTCTCTCGATAGGATTAAACACACAACAATTCATCAAAGGATTAAGCTTCCACCCTTCGGAGAACAACGGAATTAACCTACTCCTTATACATCGAGAATCAATCAATAAAACATCGACCGAACGCATAGCAAGCCACTGACTAGCCGATTCACGAGTCGAAACGCTGCGTGCCCTCAATTCAACCTTGTCGCCAATCTTTTCTATTTCAGCAACAAAATCACTATCTTCACTAATAATTAGAAGAGATAACATACTCTATCATAACACAACTTACTGCGGTCCGTCACCGCCAACTAGCCGTTGCCAACTAGCCGTTTTTTCTCGACCTTATCCTCAGCAACGGTAACTTCAAACTTATCAGTACTAACACTCAGCCTAAGTTCAGTTGGCTCCATACTAGGATTGCTAATTATCAGATTATACTCAATCTGCTTAACCGATGCGGAATCAACAATATGTTTTTCAACCAAATAGCGCGCAGTCGTTTTAGTAAGCTCCTTGGCGCCAACTTCAGTCTCGCCAATTACACCACTATCCTGCAACACCACACCTGTAATCTGCATGACTCTCTCTCGAAACCCCACACTCAATATGCGAAATTGAAACTTATGCTCAAATTCATACCTATGCGCATAAAACGCCTCAAGCTGATTAGGTATCGCCATTCCCGCAAGCCAAAATCCAATCCCAAGCATAAGCCCACCCACACCTGCATACCACTCGCGCCGTGTGCCCCTTGGCGCAACAGCGCTATAGGCACTACTAAGAAATTCTCTAAATCTATCCTCCGTGACATCCGCATGCATTCTAACAACAACACTACTGGCAGCCCGATCGTGCACAGAACGATGATAGATTCCAAAAAACATAAACGCAGCATTGATAAAAACAAATGAAATAACAGCTAGCATGTGCACTTCAAGCAACATCGGATGAGTCACTACTTCAAAGTGACGAAAGAAAAGAATCGGCAATTCCACTACGGCAATTACAACACCATAAGTCACCAAAAAGCGTATCAACGCAGCCTTCAAGCTCAGATACATTGAATCCGTGTTTAATTTCGCACTTAACACCCTAATGCCAAAACACCTCTTCCCCAAGGTCTGCCCCGACCCAAGCTTACTGTGAGAGAGTGCAAAATACAGTGCTCCACAAACTAATGTCACAACAAATCCCCAATCAAAAAGCCCCCACAACCGACCGATTAACGACAAAAAAGTCCTCAGTATTAAATAATCGATAAGAGCCGCAAGTAATCGAGGCATAATACCCGCTATCTCGATAGTACTTTTCTCGGCAACCTCTCTAGTATCGGTAGAGTGTGCCTCATTCTGTTTTTCGACTATATTTTCCAATACTTACCTCCTTTTCACAAAATCAACGGCGTTTTTAGTTTTTTCCTGCGTAATAATTCACGCTATGGTTACAGGTTAATATGTATACCAGTCACTCTTTCTGCAATCTCAAGTAAATGATAGCCAAAGATTATATACCCATCTACCCCACCTTGAATCCATATCAGACAAAGCGATACCCATAGTGTATTTATGGCAAATATAAACATATACGCAAACACTACCCCACCAAATATTCGCCTTAAATCACTTTGTGCTGGAGACAACTCAAGGTAAGCACAAGTCAAATCAAGAGAAAGAGCCATACCGAGAATGCACGAAAGAGCCTCACGATCCCAGACAGCCCAATCCGAGGCTCCCAAACACGAGATCACAAACAAGACGGGAAAAGAGAACAAAGGTAAAAAATAGGGCGCTAGGGCAATAAAAGGTCCAAAATGCACTTTATTTGAATATATCATGAAGCCAACATGTCCTACGTCCTGACTAACCCGGAATTCAGTAAGCCTATTACCAGTTAAAATCACCAAAACCGCATGTTTAGCCTCGTGAATAAAAGTGCGAAGAGATGCAAAAGATACGGTAGCAAAAAGAATCATTGTCCCAATGAAACCACAAGAAAACAAAATCCAGCTCTTCGCATCTATCCCTATGCTTCTTATCATCGTAAATAACGTAAGAAACGAAACCATTCCAAGTACCACAGTACAGGGAATCGCGATAAAGAAAGCAATACTTCCAGTCTTCTTTCTTACATCAATTTTTGGTTGAATATATGAACTTCGAAATTTTCGCCTTAGTCTTTTCATTTGAGCAACAACAATGACTGAACCTACAAGTAAATACGCTCCTCTTCCAGAAATAAAAGACTCCCCCGAGAGCTTCTCGCTAATTAGAAACAGCGAGGAATCACCCAAGGGTGTCGCGATTTTACTACACGGGTTAACAGCCACTCCATCTGAAATGAAACCCCTAGGCATGTACCTTAACGAAAGAGGCTACAACATAATCGCCCCACGCATTACCGGACATGGGGTAAGCATTGAAGAACTAAAACAAACATCCGAACACTCGTGGCTCGAAGATGCCAATAACGCCCTAGATGAAGCTTCACGGCTTTCTAAACAACCTCCTTTTGTCATCGGCCTTTCCTTTGGAGGCCTTCTAGCCCTCTACCTAGGCTCCAAACGCTGCTCAGAAATCAAAGGCGTTGCCGCAATCTCCGTTCCTTTTAAACTCAAACCCCTATCCCACTATCTTCTACTAAATACAATATCATACCTACCTCCACAATTCCTCAACATTCTAGGGACTACGCAAAAATCTAGGCGTCCATACGGCTATTTAGCTTTTCATCACAATGCTTTCTCTGAACATTCCATCAGCGCAGGAGCTCGATTACTGAAAATTCGCCGCCTTGTGTCTAAACAACTCCATAATTTAACATGCCCACTGCTACTACTACAGGACCCTTTAGACCATCATCTACCTCTATCAGTGTCTCAAGTTATTCAACAAAAAACAAATTGCCGAACATCATCGGTGCATTATTTTCCAAATGGACAACACGAGCTTATAATTGGTCATAGCCACCAACAAGTGTTTCAGGTAATTTACGATTTTTTAGAGCAAACTAGAAAAGAACTGTCCACATAAGAGGGATTCATATGCCGCGCGAAATTGTTCATTGGGACATACTTAACGCATCGATTGCAGAATTAGAAACTAAGGGCACAGAAGTTGTAAACATATGCCTGAACGAATTCAAAACCGTTGCACTACTTGGAGCGATAGTCCATGACGCACCTTATTACGCGAACTGGGGCAAAGATCATAACTTTGCTAAGATTGCCAAACACTTACACGGCGACAGTGGCGAAGACTCTTTTGAAGCACTAAAAGGACTCGCCAAACAAATAGTTAAAGTCGAGCATCCACGTGTTCGTTTTGTTCAATGGGCTTTTTTAATGGGAATGGTCACTCATTACATTACCGATATTAATTTCCATCCCCTAATCTTTTACTTTACCGGCAACTACAGCGATGAAGACGATCGGAAGAGATTAATTGCTCAAACTAAGCACAGATTATTTGAAGTTCACCTGGATTCCTGGTTCAAGCCACGCCTAAAACGGTGGAACGATTGTTTTATCTACAAACTCCTAGCACGAGCTGAGAGTGATTTGCCTTCTCTATACTCCCTTCTCGAGCAGATAGAAGTTCAAGGTTTAGTAGAAGAAAACAAAACGCCAATCACTTCCTGGAAAAGTAGTATAAAATGTTTTTCAGATGCTCAACGAGCCTTTCGATGCCTTTCCCTTGGTGCCCTAGTAAGAGCTGTCAATTGTCTCACCAAAGGTCGATATTCGCATATAGATGTCTTGTTTTCCTTTAATAGAGTAAAACCACAAGATTTTTTCGACTCGCCCATAACGTATAAGAACCCTGTAACCGGTGAGAAAACCTGCAAGAGCGTTTTGGAACTTCGAGAACAATCTATTAAAGAAAGTGTTGCGCTACTTAGAAAATTTGAACCACTCATTAGTCAACAGGAGCATGACGTAGAAAAAGTATTTCATGATATTAAGGGAAAATCTCTCAGTTACGGTGTCTATGGGGCCCACGCTAAAGACATGAAATTCATGACAGAGGACGACATCCCAATGCTAAATAATATAAGTCCTCACAATCCAAGATAATGACAGTTAGAGCGCTCAAGAAGCGTATCGTCCACCCACCCTTGAAGATGGGACTTAGTGATAGAACCAAGGGCATGAATAAAGTCCTCGCGAGAATTTAGTGCGGGAATATAGCGAAACTTTTCTCCACCAGCGTTTAAAAAAACATGCCGGCTTTCTAAGGCAATCTCATCCAAAGTTTCCAAACAATCTGCGGCAAATCCTGGACAAATAACATCTATCGATTTAGTACCACTACTACCTAAAACTTCAAGCGTCTCATCCGTATAGGGCTTAAGCCACTCCTCTCGCCCGAATCGCGACTGGAAACAAACCTCATAACGCTCGCGCTCTAGTCCTAAACTCTCCGCTAGTAAGCGCGCTGTTTTTTGGCACTGGCAATGATAGGGATCTCCCGCAGCAAAATATCTCTTTGGAATTCCGTGAAATGAAATGAGTAGTTTTTCCGGTTCTCCATCATTCTCCCACACATCTCTAACACTCTGAGCAAGTGCTCTAATATAGCCACCAGAAGCATAATAGCTCATAATCATTCGAAACTCCGGCACCCATCGCCACTTTTTAAGCTCATCTACGACACTGTCAAAACACGAGCCTACGGTAGTAGCAGAATATTGAGGGTGAAGTGGCAACACCAGTAATTTATCAATCCCACGAGACTTTAGTTTTACTAGCGCACTCTTAACCGATGGATTTCCATAACGCATACCAAATTCAACAACAATGGGGCTTGACGTATGCTCCTGAAGATAACTCCTCAATGCATTAGTTTGCTCCTCGGTATTAATCAACAATGGAGAACCCTTTTCCGTCCAGATTCGCTTATACATTTGCGCCGATTTTCGAGGGCGAAATGGTAGCACAAATGCATTCAGAATGAACCACCACTTTAACTTAGGTATTTCAATGACACGAGAATCAGACAGAAACTGTCTTAAGTATTTGCGAAGCGCGCTACTTGTCGGTGCATCAGGAGTGCCCAAATTAAGCACAAGTAATCCCGTAGAGAGAGTTTGCTCATGACTAAAATGGCTTTCGCCAATAAATTTGTTCATACTATTTATGCTCTTCGGGCCATACGCGCACGCATCTGCGTTTTCAAAGTCTTACGCGATAACTTAACTTCTTCACTTAAGATTTCTGCCAAATGCTTTGCTTCTTCAACCGGAGTACTGCGACCAAAAGAGACGCGGACGGTAGATAAACATTGTGTGGTTGTAAGCCCCATTGCACGCAATACGTGAGAAGGTTCTAGCTTATTA
This sequence comes from Phascolosoma agassizii, assembly GCA_035593235.1. Taxonomy (NCBI): domain Eukaryota; kingdom Metazoa; phylum Annelida; class Sipuncula; order Phascolosomatiformes; family Phascolosomatidae; genus Phascolosoma; species Phascolosoma agassizii. Next base: position 21,203 of record JAVJHY012179797.1, read on the forward strand.
GAACTACAAGCCGACCCAGCTGAAAGCATTACACCTTTGCGCCCAAGGTTTTCCACCAATTCTTGGGCTACAATATCATTAAAACAAACGCTGCACGTATTCGGAAGACGTCTTACTTCTACACTATTGATGAAACAATCAGGTAGCAAGTGAAATAAACGTTCTTCAAACACCTTTAAATTCGACGTATTGCTTACGTGCTCTATTTGGCGCAAGTGCTTAGCTGCCGCCCCTAAACCAACCGCAAGGGCTAGAGCTTCTGTCCCGCCACGATATCCGTTTTCCTGCCCCCCACCACGCACAACCGTTTTCCACCGATTCGTGTTGCGTATAACAAGAGCTCCAATGCCCTTAGAAGCGCCCATTTTATGCCCCGAAAAGCTGAGCAAATCTACGCCCAAATTTTCAAAATCTACTTCGATTTTTCCAACAGCTTGCGCAGCATCAGTATGCAACACTATTGCACGAGAGTTACAGATCTCAGCCATTTCACGAATAGGCATTAGCGCTCCAGTCTCATTATTGGCGCACATAACGCTAACAATACCAGTTTGAACACTAATGGCATCAAAAAGGTCCTCTTTCGAGACTACTCCGCTTCTATTAACTGGCAGGTGAGTTATACTACAGTTAAATGGGCTACTTTTGAGTAATTCCAGTGTATTTAGCACTGCTGGATGCTCGACTGCTGAAGCAATGATGTGATTTTTTTCAGTGCGCGAGAGAAACGCCCCAAGCAGTGCTTGAAAGCACGACTCTGTTGCACCACTTAAAAAGACTACCTGCTCCGGCTTAGCACCGACAAGCGAAGCGACTTCACTGCGCGCCTCTTCTAGTGCTTGCTTAGCTGCCACCCCTATTGGTTGATGGGTACTAGATGGATTGCCAAATTGTTGCTCAAAAAACGGCAACATCGCTTCCTTAACAACTTTAAGAACAGGGGTGGTCGAATTGTAATCAGCGTAAAGCATTTGAATTTCCATTGCGCAATCTTACTTACCAGGACAATTCGAAGCCTACACTAAAATAATATTTATTTAAAGACTGGCGCAATTTGTGACTTTTTGGGCATCGAATTAGGTATAGTTGCGAAGACGGCGAGACCGTGGAACTATGAACGTCATCATAAGCGTAGGCGACTTGGAGCAAAAGTGTCAATAGAATTACCCATTAAAGTAACTCTCAAATGTCATTGATAGATCTCATTCTAGCATTAATTATAGGCGCAATAGGGACTTTCCTACTTGCATATCTTTCTATATTGCTATTTCGCGAAATTTTTTCGAGAGTTGGTGGCTCAAGAGACAAGTTAAAATATAAACGCGCCCTTGCTCATGTAAAAAAGGCAGATTCTCAAATAGAATCCAATCAGCACAGCCATGCGCTAAAAGAGCTAGAACGTGCATTTGTAATTCACGCTCGAGGCAGCCGAGAACTCATAAGTGCCATTAAAGAACACAATCAAGCAATTCTTAGTAGATGCCTAATAGTTGCCGAGGAACTTGATGCCAACATTACAAACATCCCCCAAATAGAACGCTTACTTCTCGAACGATCGGAAATTCAGTTGCTTCTTTTTAAGACCAATGAAGCCTTCAGCAAGGTATCCAGTAAACGCGAGCAAGCCGGCAAAGAGCTACCATCCTGGAGCAAAGACGATTTCAACAACAAAGTCGCTCAAATAGAGGAGCAACTTGGAATAAATGAAAGTGTTCTGACTAGAGCGCTAACCGAATTCTTCTCGAATATTAGAAAGCCTGTTTCTGAGGATGTGACTTATCATTAGGGGTAGTTGAGGAATTTTCGAATCAATACGAAAATTCAAATGGAGGTGGCTAAGGTTGCTGTGCCAGTTTACAAGACAAAAGATATCTTAATATCTTACCTTGCAGAAACCACCCCCATCCTAGCTACCCAGAGAGAAAAGTTATTTTCCACTATAAGGAAACAACTTTTCTCCAATGCAAGGATTCATTGTGCCATTTAGCACTTTGTCAACGATATCACTTGGAAGCTTTACTTTATTACCAATCCGACAAGTATTTTGTCCACGCAAAGAACTTATCTGCCCGTGCTTTTTCTTAAGAAAGATGTTTACTTCATTATCAAGCGCAGCGAGAATCTCTTCCGCTATTACTTCTTTCGAGAAAGTTGCTCCTCGTAGCCTGGCCATAGTTACGAGAACATACCACAACATCTTGCACTCAACATCAATGTCAAATGCACACGAGCTCTGAATTCCACTCGCCAGTTTTTTGGATATCACATTAATATCGGCGATGCCTATACCGGTAAATACCTGCCATATCCTATCCAACGCGACTTTCGCAATTTCTCTCGCGTCATGACTGGAAAGTTTTATATCTTTCGGACCGATCTTCAATACAGTTCACCTCCTTCCATAACGGCACAACAACCTACTAATCACCAGTTCACGACCACTAAGTCTGACATAACTGGTATTTAACAGATTGCTGCCCGTCACCATCACAAGCCACACTGAAACAAAAACATTTTTGCAAAACCTTCACACATGCAACCTCAACTCACCATATGGATCGCTACGAGCGAAAAACTTAAAGAACAACTAATAATACTTACGGTACGTAAGACTTACCCCTCACCCAATCCCCACTCCGACTCCCCCATCAACGCGCACTATCTCCCCCCTTACAAATTCCGTCTTCAGCACAAACATCACTCCGTTAACGGCATCTTCAACACCACTCCAAGACCTTTTCGTCTTATCTTCATCACTAAGCCCATCTGCGGGAAGTATTGCACCGAACTGAACGGCGTTTACTCTCACTTCTGGGTAAAGAGTCTTCGCTGCAAGCTCTGTAAAGGAGGCGAGTGTAGCTTTGCTTACCGAATGCGCGGCTCTAGAAACAAATGGCCTTGACACAGATGTATCTAGAATATTTACGACATTTCCAAAACGACTTTGCTTAAGTGCTGGAACTAAATACTGAGTTAAAAAAAACGGCGCACGGGCATTCACATTTAATGCATGTTCCCACGAATCTAAGGTTTCAGACAGAAGATCATTATCCGCCTCCATCACATTTTGAGCAGGAAATGAACTTGCATTATTTATGAGAATATCTAGAGAACCAAACTCATCAAGAACTCTATCTGCAAGCATTCGTACTTCTGCAAAATTCAAAAAGTCCGCCTGAACCGCCACAGCATTTCTTCCATAACCGCGAATTTTTCTCACCGTCTCTTGTGCTCCAAGAGAGCTACTAGAGTAATGCACAATAACATCGCACCCCTCTTGCGCAAGAGCAAGTGCTATTGCCTGACCAATACGAACCCCTGCCCCTGTAACAAGCGCCCTTAGACCACTTAGCTTTTGTTTAGAGTCATGCGATGATGATATCATTTAAGCTATGCCAATAATTGTAATCTACGTTACTGAAAATTTGGACACCTAGTCTGGATTTCTTACGTCAATTATAGGCAATAACACAAAAAAGACGACTCGAAAATATCCAGGTAAGGCCAAAAAGCTAATTCTAGGCTCCAACCTTGTGTTGTTGAGCTACGTGTTTGACATTGGTTGATATTTGCAGGTATTATATTAACCATGGTTAATAGATTAGTTAATCCACTAAAGAATCACAGTTTTTTCATGTTCGGTGCTCGGGGGACTGGAAAAACTTACTTCCTTGAGCGTTTCCTTGATCCGAAGACAACATTGGCGATAAATTTTCTCGACCCAGAAGAAGAATCTCGTTTTTCTCTCGAACCAAAAGAACTGAGTTACCGTATCGAAAATTTATCACCAGAGACAACTCATATTTTCATCGATGAAATTCAGAAGGTGCCAAAACTACTGGACCTAGTTCATTATCATATTGAAAAATCTGGTCTGACATTTGCTCTTACTGGCTCAAGTGCTAGGAAATTAAAACGGGGAGGAGCAAATCTCCTCGCTGGTAGAGCATTTGTATATAACTTGTACCCACTTACTGCGAAGGAGCTAGGAGAGAACTTCGCTCTAGCATCGGTACTGGAATGGGGAAGTTTACCAAAACTACTGGAATTGGGTACAGCCCAAGAACGCGAGCTTTATCTAAAGGCATACGTAAATACCTATTTGAAAGAAGAAATTGCAGAAGAACAGATAGTTCGTAAGTTAGACCCATTTCGCCGTTTCTTACCGATCGCTGCACAATCTAGCGGTCAAATAATCAATTTTTCGAAAGTTGGACGTGAAGTGGGAGTTTCTACACAAACAGTGCAATCGTATTTTCAAATATTGGAAGATACACTTATTGGCCGGTTTTTATATCCCTTTCACGAATCTATTCGTAAGAGGCAAAGAGATAATCCTAAGTTTTACCTTTTTGATACTGGAGTTAAGAGAGCCCTAGACAGAACGCTTTCGGTGGCATTGCTCCCTCAGACTTATGCATATGGTGTAGCGTTTGAGCATTTTATCATCAATGAGATAGACAGGCTTCAAAGCTATTTAGGTCTTGATTATGATTTGTCTTATCTTATGACCCAGGATAATGCTGAGATTGATTTAATTATTGAACGACCAGGGTGTCCACGCGCACTAGTAGAAATAAAGTCAAAAGATAAGGTTTCGCAAGATGATCTGCGGCATTTAGTAAGACTTAGCAAAGATATTGCCAATAGTGAGTGTTTTTGTTTATCAAGAGACCCCTACTCAAAAAAAATAAATGGCGTTTCCTGCTTACCATGGCAAAAGGGATTAGTGGAATTGGGGTTAATCGAATAGGACTTCTAAAAAACTAGTTCCGGCTTACTTTCAAATAAAAAGAACGGATGCAGTGCCAAAGTGTAATGGACATATTTCAGTTGTGTTCAGCCAGTGTTTTCTCATGAATGTGATGCCCTGCGTTCCTTGCGAATGTTTACCTCACAGTTAGTGTGCCAAGGTCTGTGCAGCCAGGCTAGGATAAGTGACGTAAAGGTACTGCAATAGCCCTTGAGTGAGCAAGGATTCCAGCGTGATAGTAGGGCAACGACCTAACACAGAGAGAGTGCGCTCTACATTCCGAAGGACTGGG
>JAVJHY012180872.1:0-26197 GCA_035593235.1 Phascolosoma agassizii
ATTTGGCCAAATCGGTGAAAGCGCTCGACGTTAATGCGGGTATTAAAGGAACGACGGCTGACCTAATACTCAGCCCGCTCACGTTAGTGGCAAAAGTAAAGGGGCCGGGTAAAGCAAAACCAACGAACGTTACTTTAAAAACCGCTAGCACTCGCGCGAATCTCGATAAAGAAACGCTAAAGGTCTCCGATCTGTCACTGAAAGGATTGGGCATGAACATTACCGGCAATATCGACGCCGAGAAAATCAAATCTGCACCAGCCTTTAGCGGCAACCTCGACGTACCAGTGTTTAACCTGCGCAGCGTAATGCAAAATCTCAGCAAAAAGTTACCGCCAATGGCAAATGCCAAAGCACTCTCGAAAGTTGGGTTGCAAACTAACTTTAGCGGTACGACGAAAAGTATCGATCTCAAAAAGATCGACATCACCCTGGATAAGTCAAAAATCAATGGGAGCATAGCGGTCGCGGATTTCGCAGGCCCAGATGTTCGTTTTAATTTGCAGGCAAATAAGCTTAACGCCGATAACTATTTACCGCCAAAACAAAAAGGGCAGGCAACTATAACGCCCGAAGCCGCGGCGGCCGGCGCGACCAAATTACCGGTCGAAATGTTGCGCAAACTTAAAATTAAAGGTGATCTGAAATTTGGTAAATTGCGCTATTCGGGCGCAAAAATGGACAACGTCAAACTATCGATTAATGCGAGTGGTGGCGATATCAAAGTAAGTCCATTGTCCGCGACGTTATATAACGGTACGTACAACGGCAATATCGAACTCAATGCGAAAAAGAAAATACCTAGCCTCAATCTCAGCACAAAGCTGGCTGGGGTAAATGTCGAAACACTTTTGCTCGATATGACCGGTGACAAATCTCTATCCGGAATAGCTAATCTCGATATGAACGTGACCACCAACGGCAACAATACCGATGCACTTAAAAAGCGTCTTAACGGTCCGTTGAAATTTTCGGTCAACGACGGCATCTATCGAGGGATGGATGTCGCGGCGATCCTTGCACAAATTGAGGTGATGGTTGAAAGCAAACGCCCAGGCACGATCAAGAAAGGCGGCGAGACGAAATTTCAGTCTTTAACCGGCACAATCGATTTCAAAAATGGTGTCGGGCTCAACAACGACTTACTGCTCGATGGTTCGGGCTTTAAAATCACCGGTGAAGGTACAGTTGCCGATCTGCGTAACAACACGATGAAATACGACGCTAAGGTCCTGGTCGATTCCGGTAAAGCCACCCGCGGCGAAGAGAGTTACAACCTTGGCGGGTATTCGTTGCCGATACAATGCCGCGGCAAACTCGGTGCGGACGCGTGCAAGCCAGACGCCGGTAACATCCTCGCCGAAATTGGTAAATCGGCGGTGAAAAAGAAAGTCGGTGAAAAAATCGAGAAAGCGATTGGCGGAGAAGCAGGTAAAGCGCTGAAAAAAATCTTCGACTTTTAATGCGCCTCGCGACGCTGCTTGTCGTCGCTTTTGTGGTTAACGCACACGCGAGCGACGTCCGCTACACGAATCTTCAATTTAGCGACGGGGTCTTTAACTACGAATTCGCGGTCGACATCGAAGCACCGTTCACCGCCGTCCATCGCGTAATCACCGATTACGCTGCGTTCGATCGCCTCAACGACAACGTTGTGAAAAGCGAAATCCTTGAGACCTACGACGAACACGCCCTCAAGCGACGTTTGTGGCTAAATTATTGCCTACTGTTTTTCTGTTTCGACTTGTTCTTCGTCGAAAATGTTATAGAAATAACGCCCGGGGTTATCGAATCCACGATACTGCCGACGGAAAGCAATTTTCGCCAGGGATCTATGACGTGGCGGTTTGAATCGATGGGGTCAGATACTACCCGAGTAATGGTCACAGCCAACCAAGAACCCGACTTTTGGATCCCGCCAGTCATTGGGCCAATGTTATTTAGGCGGGCCTTAGCCAAGGAAGTGCGCCGCACGGGGATTAATATCGAGCGCGAAGCACAAAATGTCGTCGCTGAGTAGTCGGTTACTCGAATGGTTTGAATCCAGCGGCCGGCACGATTTACCCTGGCAGCAACGGCCAAGCGCCTATCGAATTTGGGTCTCAGAAGTCATGTTGCAACAGACGCAGGTAGGCACTGTTATCCCCTACTTCGATCGCTTCGTAACACGCTTCCCGCAACTCGCGGACCTCGCTGCAGCCAACATAGATGAGGTATTACATCTGTGGTCAGGATTAGGCTACTACGCGCGAGGGCGAAATTTGCACCGCTGTGCACAAATCGTGAGCCACGATCACGCAGGTGAGTTCCCGAACGACATTGACGCACTCATCGCTTTACCCGGAATTGGGCGTTCCACCGCCGCTGCGATTTTGGCCTTAGCTTACGACGAGCGCCATGCGATATTAGACGGCAATGTGAAGCGCGTGCTCGCTCGTTACCATGAGATCGAAGGCTGGACGGGTAAGAGTGAGGTCCTAAAAACGCTATGGCGCTACGCAGAATCGCATACACCTGCGGAGCGCGTGGGTGATTACACACAGGCAATTATGGATCTTGGAGCGACCGTCTGCGTCCGCTCGAAACCGCGATGCGACATTTGCCCACTAACAGAAACCTGCGCGGCGTTTATCGCCGGTACCCAAGCGCGCTACCCGAACCCGCGCAAGCGTAAAGCGCTGCCGGATAAAGCAGCGACGTTTTTGCTAGTGCGTTCGCGCGACGATAATACGGTGTTACTGTGGCGTCGCCCGCCGACAGGTATTTGGGGTGGTTTGTGGAGCTTTCCGGAAATTGACTGCGCAACTGACATTCCATCGTGGTGTGACGCACACGGTTTAGCCCAGATCGGTAGGGTTAAATCGTATCCGCCGTTGCAACACACTTTTACGCATTTTCGATTAACCATCTCGCCGCTCGAGATTGCCGTAGAACACTGCGGCACGCAGATAATGGATTCCGATCGATGGCTTTGGTATAACAGCGACGCTCCACCCACAATTGGGGTTGCCAAACCAGTCGCTAAACTCTTGAAAGCATCAAAGTAACAATTCGAGGAAATAACGTGAGTCGCACAGTAAATTGCATCAAACTGGGCCGCGAGGCCGATGGACTAGATCGCGCGCCCTACCCTGGCGATCTCGGTAAAAAAATCTACGACGGTGTCTCTAAAGAAGCTTGGCAAGGATGGTTACAGCACCAGACAATGCTGATTAACGAATACCGGCTAACCCCTATCGAGCCAAAAGATCGCGCGTTCCTGGAAGGCGAAATGGAGAAGTACTTCTTCGGTGAAGGATCGCGCGCACCCGACGAATTTGTAGCGCCTCAATAGGGCGCTGAAACGATCACTTTGCGAGTTCTAGAACGAACTCATCGCGATAACGCTAACACCCCAACCGATCAAAGCAACACCCGGTAGCTGCGCAGCCCACGGTCCGGACGGTAGCATTCTTTCGCCAAGAATGAACGCGCTTAGAGCAGCCATGGTTATTACACTCATCGCGCCGCCGGCAAACATAATGAGCATCAATACCCAACAGCATCCAATGCAATAGCACCCGTGGTGCAATCCCATACGCAGCGCACCAACGCGACCTGGATGTGAGTTCGCCATAAAAAACCCCATCGGGCTGCGGCATTTATCCAAACAAGCCTCTTTCATGGGGGTGAGTTGATATAAGCCCGCCGCGATTAATATAGCGCCCGCGAGCACCGGCCGAGCCGACAATAAACTACCAACGAGCAGATCGCCGTTGTGGAGCCACCATTGCAGCATCGCTGCCACGATGGAAAAACCTGACCACGCGAGCAAATAACCACACGCGAACAAAAACGTATCGCCCTCGCGACCCGGGCGATTGAGTTTCCGGAAAACGGTAACCATCGGTAGGACCGCTGGCACCATCATCGCCAGCATCATTACCACCCACATCACGATCGTCGCGGCCAGATAAGGGAGGGCATTCGCGGGCTTCATCATGAGCCACATGAGGTCCATAAAAACCCCATCACCACGCATGATACGCATTGCCGACTGGCTCTCGATTAAAAAATACCAACCGACGAGCGCAACGATGAGTAGCGCGAATATCGTGAGATAGCGCTGTAGCTTTAGCCGAAAATCAAATTCACTCGGCAGTGGTGTGGACATTGGTAGAAGGTTAGATCGCCGCCAGATTTATCTCGCGCGGAATTCGCCGCTATTCAGGTTGTTCGCAGTTGGCGAATCTAAACGGCTTCACCCTGCCAATCGAATGGCGCGAAATGTCCATTCGTCCGATCGCTGTTATCTTCCCACTCGATTCCGAAACACCGGATCACGTTTTTCACCGCCGTTGCGAAATTTAGTCGGGTGTTCACTGGATGCCCGGCGTTGTCGATGCACACAAATTCGCCAGGTTTAGAAACGCTTTCTACGCCAACGATGGATTGATCGATCATGCCGTCAACAACAACGCTTACCGCCCCGCCGTCCTTCTTGAACGCAACGGCAGCACGTTCAACACCGCGAAAGTCGGTGATTAGCGGCGCAAACGCACCGAGTGGTCCATTGCCGTCCGCCCCGGCGATTGCGGCAACGCCGGCTACTTGTTCGTCGCTCGCGCCCTTGTCGATAATCAAACCACCGATCCACTCGCCGTGGGACATGATAGCTTTAGATTGGGCGACGAACACGAACCGCACACCAGTCATTGACGTCGCACCGTAGTAGCCGTCACGGATCTCAAAAGCAAGTGCCACCTTGCAATAATCGTGGGTCGCCGCGGTCGTCGAATTCTTTGGGATACACGGGCACAGGAAATCGCAGCTACACGCTTCCATGTACTCTCCTGAAACAGACCATGAGGTGGACATTGGCGTTCTCCCATTCGGTTTGAAGCTCGAATACTGGGGTTACAAAGTCCAAACGTCAACCTCATCACGCCACTTAGCGAGAGGGCGGGTTGACTCGCCGCGGCGGAGTCGATTTAATAGCGCCCTCGCGACGCTCAGCCGTCGCGTTTCTGTATAAAGCTCAGAGACTTAATCTTCGAGAGCTACATGCGAACAAAGGCCGGGTAGCTCAGTTGGTAGAGCAGAGGACTGAAAATCCTTGTGTCGACAGTTCGATTCTGTCCCCGGCCACCATATCTAGGGCTAAAATGGCACCCGCTTTAGGGCGGGCCCGGAAGTTAGGTCGAACTATTAACCGTAAGCCGGACCGTGTCCTTTAAAACTCCATCCAATCCGCCGAAGACGGTCAAGCGATCTATCTTATCGGCGACTTTCTCCAACGCCTCCAATTCTTTCAGACGCATCAACGTGGGATGTTCGTCCATCAATTTCGCCGTGTTGAGCAAAGACCTCGTCGCAGAGGTTTCCTCTCGCCGTTTAATCACATTGGCTTGGGCACATTTCTCCGCCTCTACGACGCGATTCAAGATCGACTTCATTTCACCCGGCAAAATGATGTCTTTGACGCCAACGCCAATCACCTTTAGCCCATAGTCGCTTAACTTCGCCGTGATGTAGTCGCTAATAGCACCATCAAGATCACCTTTGCCTCCCAAAATTTCTTCTAGGCTGCGGGTACCGATGACTTGGCGCAATCCGAATTGCAATTCACGATAGAGATGTTCACCTGGTTTCGCGATTTGCGATCGGAGCTTTGCCGCGTCGGTGACTTTATAGGTCGCAGACAAATTCGCTCGCAGCGAGACTTTGTCTCGCGTTAATATCTCCTGACCCGACACTTCGATCGTTTGCAATCTCATGTCCACAATTTCGACCTCAACACGTCGATTAAAAGTCCAGTAACCGTAAACGCCGGGCGCTAACACTTGCACGAATTTGCCGTTCACGGACAGCAAACCGACTGCCGTGTCCGACACTTCCACCACGTATAAAGCCGTCTGAAACGCTTCGAGCAAACCGGCCTCGCGCGGACGCGTCACTCGCTTTAACACGGTCGCTGGCACTTGATAGTTTTCGCCAATATCGAGTTTCTCGATCTTCAATTTAGTTATTCCGCGCCAGTAAAGCTTGCGATCGCCGGGTGCAAGAATGTTCGATAGCTTACTATCTTTGTAAACCAAACCCACTTCCGTATCGCCGAGTTCAACAATATCGACGTAAGGCTCAAGTAGCGCATTTTTTGTTTTCGTCAAAAAATCCGCGCGAGCGTAATTCAATTCCGAAACGGTGATATCGTGCTTAGAGACAGTCACTCGATCTAGGGGATCAAAATATTTGTACACGCCAGGGTGTAGTACGCGCGTTAGTTGCTGGTTTTTCCATAACAACGCGCGCTCGAAATCGGCAATGACCACACGTTTGATTCCAAACATTGTTATTCTCCAAAAACTTAAAGTAGAGTTATCGAGCAACAGGTAACCACGCTTAATTGCGGCCCAGCGGCGGCCTCGGTGGTTCCGTTGTTCGAGATTGCAATGTGTAAGCAGAATGCTAATCTGCTCTTCTCATTGCTCTCAACAAACAATCGACCAGCGAGGTGACCAATCGGCTAGCAATTGACCGCCGCGAAATAGCCGACATGTCCATGCCAAGCTGCTTCGCCGATCTACTGTTGCCCGATAACGACGCAGGTGCTACCGGCACCAAACGGGTGGATTCGAACCACAAGGCGACGCCTTTGCCAAGCAAGGTTTTTGAGACCATTGCTGGAAGACGGGAGTTGAACCCGCGACCGACAGATTAGTAATCTGCTGCTCTACCCAACTGAGCTACATTCCAGTTATCGAAGTTCGCGAATTAAACGGTATACGCCGTGCAATTACAGCTTAAGCGCACCAGTCAGATTCAAGAATCTGCCCTGCTATTTAAAACCCGATCGCTTCAATTCAATCGCTCTTCGAAAACTATAGATCGAGTTGCTTTACTCGTATCAAAGTGCCCGCAGAGGTTTCGCAGATCTCGATGCAAGACTGACCTAACATTTGCTCAATGACTGCGATGTTTGTTTTGGTGTGGCCGGTAACGGGTCCGGTAATAAACTCACCACCTTGGCCTACGACCATGGGGATCAACAATTGATCCGCCAAATATTCACCCACAGGATAGGCGCCAATTAAATAGCGCTTTGCGCCTGCAATTGCTTTGCCGGCCACTCGCTCCGCCGACACACCGAGCACGCCCACCGACTCGAACACTTCGGTAATGTTCTCACAACTCACTCGTATCGAAACGATGTTGCCAGGCCCCGGCGACCTCACTCGCTGTCCCTCCAGAAATCGATCTGCTAAGCCGAGTTTTTTCTTCACTCGAGCGAGTTCACGCTCAGCAATGTTCGTTTCGATGTTGGCGCTTTTAACCACTGCGCGCTGACCAATTAACTCGCCTCGTTCGATTAAGCTAAGCGCGTGCAGTGGACCGCTCGAAGCGACAACACACTGCCAAACACCGCCGCCATTTGGATAGAAACCATGCGTTTCTAATCGAGAGGTAACCGCCATCCCGATCTTCTCGATCTGGGGGATAAAGCTCTGCTCAATAAAATCCACACTCGGAGCCATGCCGTTATGGGTACCGCCTTCCAGGCGCACCCGACTTTCAGCACTGGCCATGGCAAGCGCCGGCAATATCGTTTGTGCGAGCAAGGTAGTACTGCCAGCGCTACCAATCTTGAATTCGTACTCGCCGGACTGAATTTTGCCAGGCTCAAAGCTAACGTCCTGCGACCCCAGCCCATCACCGCTCACGACTGCCCCACAAATCGTTTGCGCGGCGCGGAGCGCCGTTAAGTGCTGTCTCAACAAACCGGGGCGTGCGCGTCCTGCGCGAATATTTTTCACTCGAATATTCTGCCCAGTACACATCGCGAGAGTGAGCGAGGTACGCAGTACCTGCCCGCCCCCTTCTCCTTGTGCGCCGTCAATTTCAATAGTCATCGTAAAACTCCGTTCATCCTTTCACGCAAACCACTTGCTTTAATGCGTATACAATCTCCACCAGATCGGCTTGTGCAGCCATCACGTCATTAATGTCCTTATACGCTTTAGGTGTTTCATCGATCACCCCCGCGTCCTTGCGGCATTCAATGCCTTCGGTGGCTTTTGCGTGTTCTTCCAATGACACCAGTTTCTTAGCCTTGGTGCGCGACATAACTCGCCCTGCACCGTGGCTACAACTGCAAAAACTTTCCTCATTACCCAACCCGCGCACGATGAACGAACGCGCACCCATGCTGCCTGGAATGATGCCCATTTGACCTTTCTGAGCTGATACCGCACCTTTCCTCGTGACCAATACGTCTTTTCCATAGTGGTGCTCTCGATTCACATAGTTGTGATGGCAATTTACTGCTTCCTCACGCGCCTCAAACGGCCGCGCTAACGCACCGCTCACAGCGCTGATTACGCGCCCCATCATTACTTCGCGATTGATGCGAGCAAACTCCTGCGCCCAATCGACCGCCTCTACGTAATCGGTAAACCCAGTGGACCCTTCCGGTAAATAGGCCAAATCGGCATCGGGTAATCGAATTTGGTAACGCTCCATGTCTTTTTTGGCCTGCTCAATAAAGTAAGTACCGATTCGGTTACCTACGCCACGCGAGCCGCTATGCAACATAAACCACACCCGCTCCGATCCATCCAAGCACACTTCAATGAAGTGATTACCGGTACCCAATGTGCCCAGGTGATTTCTGTTGTTGGTGTTTTTCAACACCGGGTGCTTGGCCTTAAGCGTTTCGAATCGATCCGCCAACGGCTGCCAAGCGCGCGCTACATCGCTCGGGGCATCGCCCCAAGCGCCAACGTCTCTTGTGCCCCGGCGTCTAGTCGACCGCCCATGCGGGACCGCCTTTTCGATGGCGGTACGCACCCCGCTCAAATTATCAGGTAGCTCACTAGCGACAAGGCTGGTACGCACAGCCATCATGCCGCACCCGATATCTACGCCAACCGCAGCCGGTATCACCGCTCCGACGGTTGGCACAACGCTTCCAATGGTTGCCCCTTTACCCAAATGCACATCCGGCATTACGGCAATCCACTTGTGAATGAACGGAAGGCTCGCGATGTTCATCAATTGCGCTTTCGCTTCGATCTCGAATGGAACGCCTTTGGTCCAAGACTTGATTACTGCGCGGTTACCGTTCATTACTTCGTAGTTCGTTTCAGCTTTCATTTCTTGAGTCCTGATTCAGTAAAGAGTTAACCCTCTCATTGCGATTCGCGTGCCAACTTTGTTGATGCAACTAAGATATTTCTATCTATTTGATAATTAGATATATTTTTTGTATTTGCGCACTTTTAAAGATCTGATGGTATTCTCTTATATATCTTTTTTGATAGATTCGTATCAAATTTAATATGAAATCAGTCGTCATCGGTATGTTGGGCACAAACCTAGACCGCCGCGGCAAGGGCGAGAAACGTTGGTCAACCTGGCGCCCTAGCGTCTCTTTGTGTCAACACGACGATCTCTTAATCGATCGGTTGGAGTTGCTTTTAGAGAAACGCTACGTAAGCCTCGCCAAGCAAGTGATTGAGGATATCGAGACTGTATCCCCCGAAACGGAGGTAAAGCTCCACATTGTGCGGCAACAAGACCCCTGGGATTTCGCCCAGGTCTATGGCTCACTGCGCGAGTTCACTGATAACTACGCGTTTGATTTGGACAACGAGCAATACGCTGTGCACATGACCACCGGCACCCACGTCGCGCAAATTTGTTGGTTTTTATTAACCGAAGCTCGTTATGTTCCCGGTACCTTAATCCAAACGTCCCCGCCGAGAAGGGGCCAGCCTGCAACGGGTAGCTATCAGTTGATCGATTTAGATTTATCTAAATACGATCAAATCGCGTCCCGATTCCGCCAGGAGCATCTCGAGGGAACGGCGTACCTTAAGCAAGGGATAGAAACGAAGAATCGCAATTTCAATGCGATGATCGCGCAGTTAGAAAAAGTCTCGATTAAATCGAAAGAACCGATCCTATTAATGGGGCCAACCGGAGCGGGTAAATCGCAGCTTGCCAAACAAGTGTTTGAGCTTAAGCGGCAACGTAATCATTTTGATGGAAACTTTGTATCGGTAAACTGCGCAACGTTGCGCGGGGATACTGTGAGTTCCGTACTATTTGGTCATGTAAAAGGTGCATTCACCGGGGCAGTGCAGGACAGACCGGGGTTATTGCGAGAAGCCGATAATGGTCTATTGTTCCTCGATGAAGTAGGCGAGCTTGGATTAGACGAACAAGCAATGCTATTGCATGCCGTCGAAACTGGGCGGTTCTTTCCCTTTGGGAGCGATAGCGAAGTAACAAGTAATTTTCAATTGATTGCCGGCACAAACCAAGACCTATTGAGTATGGTTACGGAAGGCTCTTTTCGCGAAGATTTGCTGGCGCGGTTAGATCTTTGGACGTATAGACTGCCGTCTTTAAAAGAACGGATCGAAGACTTCGAACCAAACCTAGATTTCGAAATACATAAAATAAGGGAGACATCTGGAAACATGGTTCGTTTCAGCAAGGAAGCGCGAAATAGGTATTTGTTGTTTGCGAAGCAGGAGGCCGAATGGAGAGCTAATTTTCGCGATCTAAACTCAAGCGTAACGCGCATGGCCACGCTTGCCGATGGCGGAAGAATATCGATCGAGATTGTAGAGCAAGAAATCGATGTTCTAAAGCAGCGATGGCGACGCGGTGAAGACCGCGATTCTGATTTCCTCAATCAATACCTCCCGGAAGACAAGATCGACGCAACGGACGTGTTCGAACAAATCCAATTGCGGGGGGTTATAAAAGTTTGCCAAGATTCTCGCTCGATGGCCGAAGCTGGCAGGAAATTATTCGCGGCTTCCCGCGAAAGTAAATCGTCGAAAAACGATTCCCATCGAATCAGTCAATATTTGAGCAAATTTGATTTGAAATTTGATGCGCTTGTCGATTCGTGAACGACTCCTAGCAACAACCAAAACGACGAACGGCAAAGCGATCGAGGCGTTACAGAAAACCGGAGTACTGAGCGAAGCCGGTTGTATAAGTATTCAAGTTACATCTACATTCTCAAATAGGTTTGTTTCCGCATTTGATGATTTGCAGTAGAATTCTTGCCAGTGCTAGTCTCGCACGATGCGCCAGTTTGAACCTCTTTGTTCAACATCGTTTCAGGTTCATCCTGCCCTGTTAAAGTTTATAGCGCGTTACATCGCTTTAAAACGTCGTCGGTCCCCGTTATCCTCGTGTGTCGATCGCCCCTAATTAATAGGAGGAATGCGGTTTGCATACGCGTTTATCACAGCAAGACCTCGACTTTCAAAATGACGTTGGAGAATTTCTAGACTCACAGTTCACGCGAGACCTTGCAGAGAAGATCGCTGATCGAGAAACCTACAAACAAGGGATGATCGAATGGCAGCAAGTACTGCATGAAAAGGGTTGGATCGCACCAGGTTGGCCAAGCGAATTCGGCGGTACCGGTTGGAGCGAAACACAACGTTTCATCTTCAACAACGAACGCTCGAAACGCGGCGTACCGGAAGCAAATTTGTTCGGCCTGAAGATGGTCGCGCCGGTTATCTATACGTTTGGTAGCAAAGAACAGCAGTCGCACTTTTTACCGCGGATTTTAGATAGCACCGACTGGTGGTGCCAAGGTTACTCGGAACCTGGGTCGGGTTCCGATTTGGCCTCACTACAAACCAAAGCAGTGCGCGACGGCGATGACTACCTCGTCAATGGCGCGAAAATCTGGACGACCAACGCACAATATGCAGATTGGATTTTTTGTCTCGTACGCACCGATCCGGACGCGCGTCGCCCGCAAGAAGGGATCACCTTTTTGCTCATCGACATGAAATCACCGGGCATTTCTATTAGTCCAATTATTACCATCGACGGCCGTCATTCGCTGAATCAAGTCACCTTCGACGACGTTCGAGTCCCGTTGGGTAATTGCATCGGCGACGAGAATAAAGGCTGGACCTACGCCAAAGCGTTACTAACTCACGAACGCGCCGCGACCGCCGGGGTCGCAGAATGTAAACGGTTGCTGGGTCAGGTTAAAGAGTATGCCGCGCGCGAAATGTCTAATGGTCGGACGATGTTGCACGATGCTGCGTTTCGCCATCGCCTGGCTTCGGTAGAAACAGAGCTGTTGGCGTTGGAGTTCACCGAGTTTCGTGTTCTCAGTACGGTCGCGGCCGGCGGCGCGCCCGGGGCCGAATCCTCCTTTCTAAAAATCAAAGGAACGGAAATGCAACAAGCTGTACAGCGTCTCTTGCTAGAACTCGCAGGACCGTTTGGTGGCATCGTCGGCGCGGACTCGTCAGTTGCGGAATTGGGCCACGATTTCGGTGAGGACGCGCGTATTAACTACATGTTCGGCCGCGCTTCGACGATCTATAGTGGCTCCAATGAAGTACAAAGAAACATTATCGCCAAAGCGATACTTGGCTTGTAAGGTTTAGCATGGAATTTTCTCTCAACGAAGATCAAGTATTGCTGCGCGATAGCATCGCCAAATACGTACTCAATGATTACCCCTTTACCGAACGTCAAAGAGTCGCCAATGAAGCACATGGCTACTGTGCAAATCATTGGTCCACATTCGCGGAATTTGGTTGGCTGACTATACCCTTCGCCGAAGACGTCGGCGGCTACGGTGGAAGGGTGGAAGACGTCGCAATTTTAATGGAGGCATTTGGCACTGGATTAGTGTTAGAACCTTACCTCCCCAATGTCCTGTTAGCGGGACAATTAATTGCACGCAGCGGTTCACAATCGGCGATCGATCAGCTCCTGATGCCGATGATGGAAGGTCAGCATCAACTCGCACTCGCGGCACACGAGCGCCAAGCTCGTCAGAATTTAGCGGACGTTGCGTTACGCGCAACGGCGGACGCGAACGGTTACGTTTTGAGTGGCACTAAAGTATTGGTACTCAACGGTGCCGCTGCAGACACCTTGATTGTCTCGGCGAGAACGTCTAATGAGCAGCTCGACCAAGACGGCATTAGTTTATTCGTGGTCGATACATCAGCAAGCGGAATTCGAAGGACGCCGGTAGCATTAATGGACGGCACGCAAGCCGCAAATATCGAATTTTCGAATGTTCGAGTCGATAAAACTGCATTGTTGGGCGCGGTCGGTGATGGATTTTCACTCCTCGAACCCGTCGTTCAAGAAGCGCGCATTGCGATGGGCGCGCAATCCCTTGGTATCATGGACGCGCTTTTCAAAAAGACCCTCGAATATGTGAAGACCCGCAAACAATTCGGTGTCGCTATCGGCAGTTTCCAAGCCCTGCAACACCGCCTCGTCGACATGTTTATGGCAACCGAGCAAGCCCGCTCGGCCGTATACCGATCGATCTGCGAATATCAACAAGAAGATGCCAGTGCCGCATCCACGATCGCAGCCATGAAAGTCTTAGTCGGACGCTACGGCGAGCAAATCGGTACTGAGGCGATTCAAATGCATGGCGGCATGGGCATGACCGACGAGCTCGATATCGGTCACTACGTCAAAGCCGGCATGATGTTGAATCAATGGTTCGGCAGCAGCGATGACTGCCTCGAAGAATTTGCGGCCTTGGCCTACCCGTAACGATAGAGGCCGCTGCAGGCTGTTACGCGCATTCACGTTCTTAGCCCACATGGCGTGTGGGGCGCATACTTAAAACCCGATAGCCAACCCCTCTTTGCGATGATCGGAGCCCGCAACGTACCCATCCTCGGTCCGCACAATAAGTTGCGCGCCACCAAATAGCTGATCAGTCGCTGCATAGGCGACCACATGGCCACGTTTGCTCAATTCCTCTGCAACCACTGTATCGAAACCGGGTTCCAAACTAACACTGTAATCCTCGTTTATTAGCCAACGCGGCGCGTCGCTCGCCGCCTGGGGGTTTTGCTGATGATCCACTAATCGAGTAATCATCTGCACATGGCCCTGCGGTTGCATCGGACCACCCATGACCCCGAAACTTGCGTACGGTTTGTCTTCTCGCGTAACGAAGCCAGGGATGATCGTGTGAAATGGCCGCTTCCCTGGACCGACTTCGTTAGGATGATCAGATTCCAAAGTAAATCCCCAACCCCGATTTTGCATAGCAATACCCGTATCGGGGATCACAACCCCCGAACCAAATCCGTAAAAATTTGATTGAATAAAAGAAACCATCATCCCGTCGGCGTCGGCGGCCGTTAAATAAACCGTGTCTTCGCTCGTCGGTAAACTGTTTGGAGGAAACATCGCGGCGTGTTTGCTAATGCTGCGCGCCGCGCGCGCCAAGGATGTCGAATCGAGTAGCTCAGCTACTGTTATATTCATCGTACTCGGATCGGCAATATGATCGCTTGCCACCTTAATTCCGACTTTCATGGCCTCGATTTGTAGATGCACGGCATCCGCGCTATCAACTTTCGGCATATCGAATTCTGCCAAAATCCCAAGTGCGATTAAGGTCGCAAGTCCTTGCCCGTTTGGCGGAATCTCTTGCGCAACGACTGTGCGATAGCCGGTGGCGATAGGCGTCACCCAATCTGCCTGGTGCGCCGCGAGGTCGCTCACCCTAAGCGCACCGCCGTTCGCGATTGCCGCGGCTTCGATACGATCGGCAAGCGCTCCACGATAGAATGCCTCGCCCTTCGATTCAGCTATCTGCTGCAGTGTGCTCACCATATCGCTGCGCGTTACGCGCTGGCCCATCGTGGGTGGCGGATGAAAATGGCGGACGAAGTCGGGGTTTTTCGAAAGCACTTCAGGATGGTTTTGCCATAGATAAGCGGTCCTTGGACCCACCATGAAACCCTGCGCGGCATACTCGAGCGCACGCTCAAATAGTTGCACGAAAGGTAATCTACCGTAGCGTTCCGACAGTGCTACCCACACACTCACCGCGCCCGGCACCGTAACGGTATCCCAACCGAACTGCGGCATCGTTGCATAACGGCGGAAGTAATCTCGAGTCCAGCCCTGCGGCGCACGCCCCGATCCGTTGATCCCGACCAGTTTGCTGCCATCCCACAACAACGCGAAGGCATCCGAACCAAGGCCGTTGCCACTTGGTTCAACTACCGTTAACGTAATTGCGGCAGCGAGTGCGGCGTCAACCGCATTACCGCCCTGGCGAATCGCCTCAAGGCCCGCCGCGGCCGCTAGTGGCTGCGATGTTGCCACGATGTTCGATGCACATACCGGCGAACGTTGCGACGGATAGGGCAGGCTCGGATCAATCATGTCTTACTTCCTATTTGCGATCGCGCGCTAGCGGTTAAATGTCGTCGTCGCGGCGAACTCCCATTTTGGGAGCGATTCGAATAATTGCGCACCGTAACCATTAGTTCGAGCGCGCGGATACCTATGGCAACTCGCAGCATTGTGCACAAACATGAGCGCCACGAACAAGTTGACGACCTCCCCCAATTTATCCTAGTTTGTTCCTGTAAGATGATTGCCCCACCACGAACAACGGACTGTAAAGCGTTAATGATCGATATATTCATCAGCTACGCTAAAGCGGACACGGCCTACGTAAAACCGCTAGCGGCATACTTCGAAGCCAAAGGGTGGACTGTCTTTTGGGATCACGACATCCCCCCAGGTAGCACCTGGGTCGAGTTCATAGGGCAGAACCTGGATCAATCTCGATTGGTCTTAGTGATTTGGTCTGAGCGCTCAATAGAATCCAAATGGGTGCGGCGCGAAGCCTCAATCGCGCTCGATAAGGACGTGCTACTGCCCGTGCGATTAGAGGACGTCATACCGCCAAGCATATTCGCCTCGATTCAATCCGCCCCGCTCATCGAGTGGGACGGGAAAACGAAAAATGAAGAGCTCGGTACCCTTGTCGACTCGATAATCCGACTCATTGGCCTACCGAATACATCGCATTCGGCGCAAGAACCCCAGAAACGAGCTGGGACGACCAGCGAAACAGCATTTCGGCCCTCGGCAACTACTATCATGCAATCCTCGCCCGCATTACGCGGATTCGATCGCCGTTGGTTGTTCGGTCTTGCCTTAGGTGCGCTGGTGTTGGTAATCGCCGTATTGAACCAACCCGATCAACTACACAAAACCATAGCACAACCCACCGCCGCGACCGCAACAAACGAGCGTGATACGCAGGCAACAATGCTGGTTGCTGAAGGTGACCGCGCGCTCGGTGCAGGTATGTTCTTCGATCCCTACCCCGGTAGCGCAGCGGACTTTTATCGGCGCGCGCTTGATCTCAACCCACAGCACAGCGGGGCGCTGCGCGGCATCGAAGTCGTCACCGAGCAGTTGCATGACATTGCCGAAGCAGCCGCGCTTGCGGGCGATCAAGAGAAACTGGATGGCGCTCTTACGCTCTCGCGGTCGCTCCCCGGACAACAACAGGTAACAGAAGAACTAGCTCAAGACTTAGCGGCTGAGACGCTGCGCCGGCAAGCAACCGACAACACTAAACGCGAATTAACGACAGCCTTTCACGGTGCGATCGACGCAAGCAATATTGCCGTCGCCAAGGAGAAACTCCAAAAAATTGCACAACTCGAGCAAGATAAGGTAATTCTCGACGCGCTGCGCGAACAGTTAGGAACGGCTCAGCGCGCGCATGATCGGGAGATCACGACAATGGCAACGATCGCAGCGCTACTCGAAAAGGCGGTTTCAAATGCCAACGCATTGCGCCTCGTCGAGCCGGCCGGAGACAACGCGGCGGCGCAATATCGGAAAATTTTAAAACTTCAACCAGGTAATCGCGATGCAAGCAACGGCCTGTCCGATGTAGCCCGGCGGGTTGGAGATCTCGCAGTTACCTTGATCGATGATCGCGAATTCGAGAAAGCCGAGCACCTGATCGTGCTTGCCAAACAGCATCGGGTTACGCCGCCTAGGGTCGACCAGCTAACCCAACGCATAAACATAGAGAAAAACACTCTCCTAGCGACCCCGGCACCGAATATCTCGATCGAGAGCGACAAACAGAATTTAGCGCCTAATAAAGCGATTTCCGCTACTGCACGGAAGGACTCGGCCCAAACTCCAGGCAAGTCGACACATCCGGATCCCCCTGGAGTAAATGTCGCAGTCGAATTCGAAGGATTCACCAAGCAATTGGCAATGTACGGATTGAACGAGCGCGAAGTGCGCGCCGATGTGGAGTCCAGCTTAAGCGATCTCGGATACGAGATCGTCCCATTCGAAGCAGCACAGCGATCGCTACAACCGCGGCTACTGATGGTAAAGCTTCGTACGAACTTGAACTCCGCTTCGGGAATTTATTCTTATTCAACGTCGCTATCGCTCTACGATCAATTACCCGCTAACGTCGCACATGCAGGCAACATAGAAATTGCCGCAACGTGGCGTACCGGCAATAGTGGTATTGCAGTGCAAACCGAAATACGTAAAGTGCGCGAAGAGTATCGAAAAATGCTGCGTGCTTTCGCGAAGGATGTCGGGCGTCCCGCTGGGAGCTCATAAATCGTTGAATTTGGTGTCGCGAGCCACCTTCGCTGAAATTGGAGTTTGCGGCGTCACTTCGAAGGTTTCTTCAACCAACTCAAAACGCGTTAAGTAGTCCACTAAGGTCGTAAACGTTGCCGTCGCAATCGGGCCACGATGATCATCTGTTCGAACATCCGCGCGAAATATCGATCCCATTAGCAACGTGAATCCACCGATCTGTAGCGGCTGCGGTTTGAAGTACGCAGCTGTATTCGCCTTAATCACATGCCTATCGTTAGTATTGTAAATTGCTGCCTGCAACACATCGAGGACGAACTCGTTACAGTTTTGGTAGCGAAAATCCGTTGGATTAGACAAGATTGAATAGCGCGGGTTGTGCAGTCGCGCATACCTCGGCGTACCAATGATTCGCAACAGGCGCGCTTGCAGATCCGGCGACGGAATCGCAATTCCAGCGCGAAGCACCGTCGTACTCGCGAAAAAATCCGCCGGATAATCGACCATTAAACGGCTACGCTGCGGACGCTTCGCGTCTTGGTACAAGTTGTAAATCGCGTATCCCGGCACCCTGCTTCCATCGTTTCGTTCGATCACGGAGTACACGCCGAAACCTGTGTGTGTATAACGCACACCAGACGGCAATTCACTCACAGGCGAGCCAATTCGAGCGACGATAAATACCCGTGCACCTTTGCCCGCAACGATTCGTTCCAGATTCTTGGAAAAGCGGGCGACTTCGAACGGATCGATATGAACCTCACCTCCGGCCGTTGAGCTGTCGGCGAATGCGGAGCCAACAGCAACTAACCAGGCGAGGAGTAGCCGAACAATATTCATTGTCGCGTGTAATGATCGTTTTCAATCGACTGGCGCAGCGCATCGTCGGGCGGAACACCGACGGTGTGGATGTCGTCGCCAATCGGTAGCGGTTTACCAACTGGTTTGTTTGCTTGTTCCCATAACGCCTCACCTAGATCACTGCTAACCGCGCCAACGGCACCCACGACGCTTAACGGTATTGCGACACTACCCGCAACGGTTTTGCTAGCGCCTACACCCAAGTGAACTACCCCATCGGACAAGTGCGAGGCGGCCGCGCTACCGTGTGTCGCGCCACCACCCGCATAACATGAAGTTGAGATGAACAACGTTAGAATTGCCGCGCCTGATATTTGCAAAAATTTCATCACTACACCTAATATTTTCAACACGGGTTCATCTTAGTTGCTGCTAACGATGCCTCAACCAATTCGGACAAGGGATCTAAATGTGACACCAATAGTATCGATAGCGGAAACTTTTCCGGACTGTAATAAAAACAGGCGAAGCGACGCCGAAATAATATCGGAACCTTAGCGATTAGGTCATTCGGTTGATTTTTCCCAAAATCGAGCCTACGGTTTCACAACGGCACCCAAGCTTTTCCGGCGCGTAAAACCGAAGCCGGGCTGTGGGGGTACCCCATGGTGGAGCATTACTCGCATTACACCGCAAGAACGACGTTGCACTGCGTGCAAAGCTGTTCGTGCAGTTCTTGAGTTGGGTGCCGTTCTTATTTGAGCGTCTTGGTTAGCATTATGAAACAGCGTGCGTATTAACAAACGAGTGTTCTTCGCTAAGCAGCTCGCCTGTTGGCACTGTAATGTTAGTTGGCGCTATGCGACATTGGTCGGTATCGCGATCGAATGCGTTCGCGATCTTCCGACCGATGCCGACCAGCTGATCCATGAACTGCTAGACGAATTTCCCGTAAGACCTTCACGGGCTGAAATCGAAAATTTTTTGTTAGAATCCAAACGCGTTTCGCGTTGGTTCGCAACGTCGAGTAACGCACCGGCGATCATTAAGTACAATCTCGATCCCGTACCGGCCTCGACCATGACCGCCGATCGACTGCCCTTTATCAATACGGCCGCCGAACTCGCCTCGTGGTTGGGTGTTTCTATATCGGAGCTTAATTGGTTAGCCGATTTGAAACGACCGCGAGCCGGTGGCGACGAACGCTTGGATCATTACACCTATCAAGTCCTCGATAAACCTCACGGCGAGTTTCGCGTCATCGAGAAACCGAAACATCTGTTGAAAAAGGTGCAACGAAAAATACACGAGGGGATTTTACGTGCCATTCCCATTCATGATGCCGCTCACGGATTTCGCGCCGATAGGGGCTGTAAAACACACGCAGCGATTCACGTTGGCAAGAACTACTTATTCATGTTTGATCTCGCGGAGTGCTTTCATTCGGTCCGCTGGTCCAAAGTCAAAGTCGTATTTTTACAAGCGGGTTACTCGCAAGACGTTGCGAGGTATTTAGCCGCATTGTGTACGCATAGCACGAGATTGAATGTTGAACTCCGGCGGACGCTCGATGAGCCGCAAGTCCGTCGCTTACAACAGCGACACCTGCCGCAAGGCGCGCCTAGCTCACCAACGTTAGCAAACGCTGCCCTGCGACGGTTAGACGCGCGAATGTTTGGCCTCGCAAGCAGCCTCGCTTTGGGCTATTCGCGGTACGCCGATGACTTAGCGTTCTCTGGTAATAAACGGCGCGACTGGCGTTTCTTAGAACCATTAATTGGTTCAATCTGCTTAGAAGAGGGCTTTACCCTCAATTACCGAAAATCACGTACTAAGAGGCCACATCAAAAACAAAAATTGGTCGGGATTGTCGTTAACGACAAATTAAATATTGATAGAAAGTATTACGAACGCGTTAAAGCGATATTGACGAACTGTGTACGGCACGGTGTTGAGAGTCAAAATAGGAACCGTCATGAACATTTTCACGCTCATCTTTTCGGTCGCGTGCAACATATAAAAACGTTGAACCGACGCAAAGGCGAAAAACTGGAAAAACTCCTCGAGAAAATTTAAGGCGGCCGGAGTCGGCTAACTCGTGGCGATTGTTCGCGTTGGCGCAAGCACCGCGGTAACTCGGATGTCGGTGCTGCCAATTCGAACAATCGCACCACTGACGATTCGGGTTTTTGCGTGCTCAAGAAATTTCGATATATCAGTGTCATCGTCGCGCCGGTAACGCACCCATGTACCATTGCGGCTCTTCAAATCGATCAAATGCAGTTCGAGTCCGTATTTTTGATCGCGCTGGACGACTAACCCAGCATGTAATCGCGAGGCACGTTGGTCGTCTAGAAAAACATCAGACTTCGACCCTCGGCCCAAGACAAATCGCTCACCAACGCCAAGCTGAGTTGAGGTTTTTCCTTCAATCGTGCCACGCAGACATTCGAGCTGAATCAGAAAACTGTTGGCGGTTCGGCGTTGGAGCGTGTCGGCAAGATTTGCCTCCTCGTCGCTACCGTGTAAAGTGGACTCGGTTTCGATCTCGACGATTTTTTTCCAAACCCGATCGATATCCTCATCACCTAGTGCACTATCTAGCTCGATAACGTGGCTTTCGGCTAACATCGATTCGAGCCTAGGATTCAAGACTTCAGCAACAAGTTGAACAACAATAATGTCGTGCTGCGAAGTAATAGCTTGGGTGACCTCAGGGATAATTTCCTCTGACGCACGAGAATTTTCGGTGAGCAACAACACAAAGTATTTGCTGTTATCGATAGCCTCAACAACACACTGCGGCCACGCCATTGCTTGCGTAATGTCACGCGCCGAGAACCAGACCGGCGTGCCGCGCGACTCGAACTCGGCGCACAGGAGACCTGCCGTGGCTTCATCTTCCCCCGCGTAGCACACATACACTGAGGCACGTTGTGCGGACGCGGATTGAAACTCCGTGGTTTCGCTCAGTGGATCCGTTTCGGTTTGTTTTCCGCTCTCCATATCACCATCCAATCGATCGCAACGTGCAAGTGTAACGGCGATCGCAGAATCAGCTGTGTGCAAAATTATAACCCCTGGACAGAACCGCGAGCCGAATTCGGATCAAGTTAAGTCCGATAAGGTTCTAAAGAACCAGGCACACTGCCAATTTAACCCTATTTGAGTCTAAGATGACGGCCGTGGGCATCTTAACGAATTCATTCCGTCGCAGGATCGCACTGTATCTACTGATCGTAGTTGCGGCGCGGGCTTTTGTGGCACCAGGATGGATGCTTACGCCGTCCGCTATCGGCACTTTCCCCAGTCTAACTCTCGTCGCTTGCCCAACCCAGAGCCCAGAAGTTCATCAATGGCTTAACGTCGAGGATTTTGCCATTGGACACGCGCACCACCAATCGAGTCAACCAAGCCTTTCGGTGGTCGACCTAGGTTGCGGCCTTTGGGCCGCGAGCGATGTCGAATTACATTTGCTGCCGCTGCCGTCAGAATCGCGCTCACACCTCGCAGTCTTCTCGCCACCAAACGTCCAGAATGTTTTAGCCAATCGCATTGGTTCTCGGTACCAAATCCGCGCCCCTCCTTACCACCTCAGCTAGTAACTACACAGAACACCTTTCGGTGTTGTAAGCGGTCGTAACGCGTATCTAGCGGTGCGATGCCGTGCAATCTATTTGAGGCAGATATGATGATTTCTAGACCTAAGATGTTGATCCTAATTTGCGTACTTAGCGCAATCGCATTCCCTAGCAACGCCGACGACGGCCCCCATGCAGGCGGTCATGCGCCACTCGGCGTGATGGCCGATCACATGCACAAATCAGATGAATGGATGCTGTCGTATCGATTCACGCATATGGATATGGCTGGCAATCGCAGCGGTGAAAATGACATTAGTCCACAAACGATTGTCACTACCGTCGCAAATCCGTTTTTCGGTAGGCCGATGCAACCACCAACATTGCGCGTCGTACCGACGAGCATGACCATGCAAATGCACATGTTTGGCGTGATGTACGCGCCAACGGATTGGGTGACATTGATGGCGATGCTGAATTACACGGAAAAAGAAATGGACCATGTGACGTTTAGCGGCGGCATGGGGGTAACCCAACTCGGCAGCTTCACCACCCGATCTTCGGGCATTGGCGATGCGCGACTGACCGCCATGTTACGGCTATTTAAGGGATCCGTTCACAACGCACATTTCAACATTGGATTTAGCTTACCGACGGGCTCGACCCATGAAACGGATTCGATTCTAACCCCGAGTGGAGCCAGGCCAACGCCGCGTTTGCCCTACGCAATGCAGCTCGGGTCGGGCACCACAGATCTACTTCCCGGCATCACCTACAACGGGCATATCGCCGACCTCGGCTGGGGCGCCCAATACGCCGGCGTGATCCGTACAGAAAAAGATAATGGCTACCAATGGGGCGATAAACACACGGTGAGCGGATGGTTAAGTTATAGCCCACGCAACTGGATCAGCACTTCGGTCCGACTTACATTCGATACGATGGGCAAGATCGACGGCCGCGACCCGCGCATTGTGGCGCCTGTGCAAACTGCCGACCCAGACAATTACGGCGGCGATCGAATCGATCTAAAGTTCGGTATCAATCTGGTTGGCCAACATGGATGGTGGCGCGGACATCGGATCGCCATAGAAGGCGGTATCCCGCTCATGCAAGATCTGAACGGGCCGCAAATGGAAACCGATTATACGATCACAGTTGGTTGGCAACGCGCGTTCAAATAGCTAGGATTCACGCTTACGGTAATTGTGGATATCAGACACTATGTCTTATGCGCCCGCTTATCCCCACGATCCGATCGAAGAAATCGGACAGGATGTGTTTATGGCCCGCGGCAGTATGCAGATGAACCCCATC
The DNA here is from genome assembly GCA_035593235.1 of Phascolosoma agassizii. Lineage (NCBI taxonomy): Eukaryota > Metazoa > Annelida > Sipuncula > Phascolosomatiformes > Phascolosomatidae > Phascolosoma > Phascolosoma agassizii. The sequence continues at coordinate 23,106 of JAVJHY012180872.1, forward strand.
ATGCGTATTTCGCGCAATATGGCGATCATCCGCGACGGCCAAGAACTCACCCTCGTAAATCCTATTCGATTAAATACCGACGGGGAGAAACAGCTAGGTGGGCTGGGTCGGGTGCGACGAATCGTCCGGCTTGGTTGTTTTCACGGGATGGACGATCCCTATTACGTCGAGCAGTTCAAGGCCGAACTATTCGCCCAACCGGGGGGAACGACTTATCCGGTCCCACCCATTACTCATGAAATCTCGGCAAGCGCGACCTTGCCGATCCCCGATGCGCGTTTGTTTTGCTTCGAAACGACCAATCAACCGGAATGCGCATTGTTACTTGAGCGCGACGGCGGCCTGTTATTAACGTGTGATGCTATCCAACATTACGGCGACTATCGCCACAATAATCTGCCAGCACGGTTGTTAATGCCATGGATTGGGTTTCCCAAGCGAATGCTCGTTGGCCCACCATGGTTAAAGTTTATGACCCCCACAGGCGGTTCTCTTAAAAATGAATTCGAACGCTTACTGAATTTTCAGTTCGACTCTCTGCTCAGCGCGCATGGCAGTTTTCTTGCACGCGGCGCACATCGTGCGGTCACACAAGCCGTTACGCTCGCCTTTAAATCCTAACGCGTAATTTGTTGCGCAGCGCTTCGAGAGTGCGCCGATGGATCAAAAAAAACGCGCCTCAGGAGGACTGACTCCGCAGTGATCAGCGCTGCCATTGAATATCTATTCGCGCTGGAATGCGCGACAGCGACACACTCTCGATAACGCAATGACGGTTCAGGTTAGGTTAAGCCCACATTTCGTACTAATATACCCGCCGCAAGGTGGGAGCAGTCACAATTAACTACTTAAAATTTTCGTTGCCTAGTAACGGATGGGCCATCGCGCTCTGTTGCTTTATTTCAATGGTCGCCTCAGCCGACACGATCGACGACCCAGAGCCCGAACCAGAGGTCGCGTCTAGCAATTGCCCCGCCTTCCCGCGCGAAATTGCGCTCGATAGCGAACTCGGATCGGTCGGCTTCATGAAGAATATGGCCGAGCATCCAGAATCGATTCGCGCCGTCGCGGCCCGCCTACTGACCAAAGCAGTCGCCTCGACCGAATTTCAAGAAGCACCTAAATGCACAGATAATTGCACCACCCCACCGCGCGCGGACGTCGTCTACACAGTCGATCCCACGGTCTTTCTACCTGAGGATGAGCAACAAGCACTGTGTCTCGACCTGGAAAAACAAACCGCGATTAAGCCGCTACACTTCGGCGATAAAATGTTTGATTCCGTGCCCGAACTAAACGACTGGATAATGAAATTTTCGCAAGGACGAGGCGACGATGGTAAAGCGTTATACGCGCAATGCGGCGGTAACTGCAGTCCACGGTATTCCTTTTCGATTGCTCAAGACGGCGAAAAACTAAAAGTGTCTGCGGATGTTCTGTGTGGACTCGCTCGCGATAAAAAAAGTGATCAATATGCTGTGTCGACGTCAGTTCGCTGGCAGTGCGCAAATCCCTAAGGCGCGACGCACACGAAGTCCCCCAGCTGAAAACTACTCTGACTACCATCGACACCACACCTGACAACCCTGCTCACACCAACAGATATCGCTACGTCCGTAAAATCGCTTGGCCGTTTTTGCTTAGTTCATCGGCTACGATCCTCGCGATTGGATTTAGGCTCGAGCGCGAAGTCTGGTTCTTTAACCTCTCTTATGCCTGGATCGTAGCCTGGCTTTTCCTTTTAGAACGGCACCTCCCGTATAAAACGAACTGGCGAGCGAACGATGGACAACTGCTACCCGATCTAAGCCATACGTTGTTAAATAAGGGACTCGTACAACTATTAATTGTGCAACTCATCGCTCTCGGGCTGATTGGCGGCGACGGCGATACGGCCGTTGCAAAGCTACCGATCGCATTACAGGTAGCAATCGGCCTTGTCATATCTGAAATTGGATTGTATTGCGCGCACCGCCTGGCGCATGAATGGCCGCTATTGTGGCGCTGTCACGCAGTACACCACAGCGTAAAAAAACTGTGGCTCGTTAATACGGGACGCTTCCACTTTGTTGATTCGTTGGTGAGCGTTGCAGCGAGCGTGCCATTTTTATTGCTGTCGGGCATCTCGATGGACGCCGTCGTGTGGGTAAGTGCTATAACCGCCTATATTGGGATCTTGACCCATTGCAATGTCGATATGGAATGCGGTCCGTTGAACTACATCTTCAACACCCCAAATCTGCACCGCTGGCACCACTCGACCAGGCGCGTCGAAGGCAATACGAACTACGGCGAGAACCTAATGCTGTGGGATCAGTTGTTCGGTACTTTCCTGTACAAAAAATCCGAGGATATCGACGAGATCGGCATCGCCGAGCGGATGCCGAAGGATTTTATCGGCCAACTGGCCGTGCCGTTTAAATGGCGTCGCTTCCAGCAAGACACAACGCCGAGCCTATAGTCAGCGGTGGCCAGCTATACCGATAGCGCCGCTCGGCGGAAATCTCGCGTACGCCACTGGACGAATTTCCAGCCCATCCAGATACCTATTTTTGACAATCGGCTGGCTGGACTGAGATTAACGGCGTTTAAGATCATATGCGCCGCCGACCGCACGTGTTGAAAGTCGTAGAGACCCATCGTGCGGGCCGAGTAGGCGCGCGCGCATTCGCGGCGGTCGTAGGGCCTGGGCTGTTCACCATTAAACGCGATATTCGCGCTGTAAAACGCATAAGCGAGTTCATCGTCATCGGCTTCGGAAACGCGACCGTAGGCGATTCGGCAACGCTCCCAAAATCCCATCTTGCTATCGCTCAGGTAGCGCTGTAAGTGATTCTTAAACAGCATGTAATGGCGCGCTTCGTCTTGCGCGATGTATCCCGCTATGCGTTGCAGCACCGGTTCGCGCGCGCGATCGCGAATTGCCGAGTAAAACGAGCACGTACCAGACTCAACCACGCAGCGAGCCACCAGCTCACCGGAGCGCGATCCGCGAACGGAACTTTCCGCGTCAATTGGGATCTGATAACCGGCTCTAAACTGACGCAAGCTCCGTTCGTAGTGAAACGTAGGATCGACCAGGCTCGCCCACT
>JAVJHY012181920.1:4033-16431 GCA_035593235.1 Phascolosoma agassizii
CGCCTCGGCTTTGGCGATGCGTTCGACGGTGCGGAAGATCGTGCGCATGACTTCGCTGCGGCCGACGAGTTCGCCGAGCTGCTGGCGCTCTTCGACTTCATCGCGCAGTCGTTCGACTTCCTGGACGAGTTCGTTCTTCTCAAGATAGTTGCGGACCTTGATCCGCAGCGCGTCGAGGTCAAAGGGCTTCGTAATGAAGTCTGCTGCACCGCGCTTCATCGCTTCGACGGCCGCGTTCACGGTATTCGTCGCGGTGATCACGATGATCGGTGCGCGGATGCCGCGCTCGCCGAGCTCGGCGAGCAATTCGAGGCCGCTTCGGCCGGGCATCACCAGATCGACTAACACGAGATCTGGGGTTTGATGGCTGACGGCGCGGAGCGCTTCATCGACGTTGCCGGCGATCGTGACTTCGCCCTCGCTCTTCAGCAGAAGCCGGAGCGATTCTTGAACGCCCGGCACATCATCGACGATCAGGATATGCGGCATGCCCGCATCTTATCAGAAAGGCGGTGCTGTTCAGCTCGCCGTGCGCAGATCCATCAAGATCAGAGACTCGCGGGCATCGCTCGAATCGATCGTGAGCTGTCCGCCGCCCGCTTCGGCGACGGCCTCGGCCAGCACGTATTCGAGAATCTGCGCGGCCGGCCGGAGTTCATCGAGGTCGCCGGGCGCGTCCTCGGAATGCAGGCCGGGATCGTGGTGTCTAAGGAGGATGCGCAGCCGGGGCTTTCCGTCGGGGCCGTGATCGATGCGTCGGGTGGCCACGAAGAGATCACCGCGTTCGGGAAGCGTGGCGAGGGCGCGGTCGAGAAGGCCCGCGAGCGCCACGCGGAGGCTCGAACTTTCGGCCCAGGCGAGTGGAGAGTCGCGTTCGAGTTCACGCAGGACGAGCAGGCGGCCCTGCGCGATCCGCTCGCGCCGTTCTTCGAGGAGTCCTTCGAGGAGCGCCGAGACATCGATCGCCTCGGGCGGCGCGTCCTCGGTTTCGGCGATGTCCCCCATTCGCGTCACGACATCGCTGATATGTGCCACGTCGCGCCCCACCAACTCAACGAATCGCTCCCGAAACGTCGGATCATCGTAATGCGCCGGCAACAGCTCCGAGAAGCTCCGAATCGAAACGAGGGGATTGCGAATCTCGTGGCTGAGGCTGCGGGCGAGCTTGCGCCAGCCGGCGGTTGAGGCCGGGGGAGGGGGCGGCGGTGCAGCCGCGCTTTCCGGCTCTACCGCGGGTGCCGATGCTGATGCTAAGGGCAAGGGTGGTGTCGCCGGTGCGCGCGCGGACACGGGGGCGGTGGACACCGATTCGAAGGTCGTCTCAGGCGGCAGGGGATTCATGTCGGGATCGGTGAGGTGAAACGATGCCTCGCTCAGCAACACACTTTCATCGGTCCCACCGGAAGCGTCCCAAGCGGGCTCGCTCGTCCGCTCCCAGTCCGTTGCGGTGAGTCCCTCCGCCGCTGGAATTTCCTCGGGCAGGGCGTGTGAGTGGGCGTCAGCCTCGGCATTCCGAGCGCCGTCGACTTCAGAGGGGTCGTAGGACTCCTCGCCTTCTTCCTCGTCCTCTTCTTCCTCGTCGCCCGAATCCTCGCCTTCTTCTTCATCCCGCCACTCCGATTCGTCGAACCAGGGTGCGGGTGGAGGCGTTTCGTCCGCATCGTCCGCGGGATCACGCGCGGGACCATTGTCCGCCTGGAACAACTCATCCGCGTAGACCGCTTCCGGAATTGCGGATTCGATCGGCGTTTCAATGGGCGCTTGATGTCGAACGGGGGTCCGCGCGAATTCGTCACTCGCGTAAGGGAAGACGAGGTCGCTCGGTTGAAGCGGGTTGCGCGCCGTCGAAGCGAAGCTGGCACGAAGGACGGATTCGACTTCGGACCGATCGCTCTGCCAGGGGTAGTTTCGGAGCGCGCGCAGCGCGCCTGCGTCGAGTGTTCGCGGAACTCCGCCGACCGCGCGCGACCAACCGCTTGCAACCTCGATGGTAAAGGCTTCGAAGGCAGCCGAGTCGGAAACGAGTGCGGGGACTTCGAGCACCAGGGGCATGAAGGCGCGTGCGAGCGCGGGTTCAAGCGTGTCTTGCCAGGCTGCGGGGCGTGCGGTGGCGATCCAGCGCGGGGCACGATCGCTCGGCGGACCCGGTGCCATTTCGTGGACGATCCACTCTGCCAGGGCATTCTGCGCCGAAATCGGAAGGGCATCGACCTCATCGATCCAAATCGCATCACCGACCCCACGGCCTGCCGAACGCACCCGCCCGTTCGCGATTCGGTCCGCTAACTCTGTCGAGTTGGCCACATCCCGCGCATCGACCCGAATCGGCGTCGCGCCCGGCGGGGTTCTTCGAAACAATTCCGCGTAACGCCCAAGCAGCGCGCGTCCTGAACCGCGGCCGCCGCGAACCAAGAGCGGAAGGCCGCAGAGCGATGGGTCGAGGGCACGCAGGAGGCCGGGGACTTCGATGTCCCCGAACCAGGCGGAGAAGCGGTCCGCGACGCGTCCGCGGGCGCGTCGTTCGCCGAGGGACTCTGCGCGCCGTTTCGCGAAGGCGCCCCCGATGGCCGCGCGCAGCACACGGGGCGACGGAAGTGATTCGAGGATCTGCGCCTTGGGGACTTCGAAGAGTCGCGCCGCCTCGGATTGGTCGGCGGGCTGGGCGAGCAGGATCCACTGGGCGTTTCGGGCGCGCCTCTTCATGCGATGGGCAAACTCGAGTTCGAGTTCGAAGTCGCCGTCGAGGCCGAGCAAAATGACGGTCGGTGCCGAGGCGTCGCGAGCGCCGGCGGCGTGTGGAGCGCCGGCGGCGTGTGGAGCGCCGGCGGCGTGTGGGAAGCCGGCGGCGTATGGGAAGCCGGCGGCCTGTGGAAAATCGGCTTCACTGGGCCCGCCCAAAGCGAGGTCCTTGGCTTCGAGCCCGACGAGTCGGGCCAGCGCCGTGCGGGCGTTGGGACTTTGGTGGATGATCCAGAGCTTCGACATGATCTCAGACAGCGCATTGGGCATCAAAATTCGCGATGCACACTAACTCGTTCCTCGGCCTTCTCCATTGCGCAAACCGTTTGACGCGCGGCTTCGCGCGAACTCCCAGTTTGCCAGAAATCGGGCCGAGAGTGAGAAATAGAAGGCTTACAGCGTCTGTGCCATCGGCAGATCGAGGAGCGATCGGAGTCGCAGCGGCAAGCGTCGGCTCAACGTGCTGAAATGGTTCGCGTTCGCGCTGATTCACGAAGAATGTGATTTTCCTCGGGTGCGTCGCGGTTGTGCGCAAGTCGCCGCGGCAAGGGAGTGAGGTTTTGTGACACGAGACGACACCGGGACGGGGCGGGTTCGGCCGGCGCGGATGCAGGAGATCGATCGCGTCGCCGCGCTCTGGTCGCTGATCACCGAGCATCACGCCGGACTCGATCCACTCTTCCGAATGCGCCGGGGCCCCGTCGCTCAGGGGGAGCTGCGCGAGTTGCTGCGGGCTCTTGCGCGGGATCCCGATGCGGAAATTCTTGTCTACGAAGCGGACGAATCGATTCAGGGCCTTTGCATCGTTCGGATCGACCGAGCCGCCCCGATTCTCGAAGAGACGGAGCGCGCCGAAATCACCGATCTCGGCGTGCGCCCCGCTATCCGCCGACAAGGCATCGCAACGCAGCTGGTGGCCGAAGCCGAGGCTTGGATTCGCGATCGGGGGACCGAGCGCGTCGAAATTCAGGTCGCGTGCGGCAACGTGGAAGGCCAGGCGTTCTGGCGAGCCCGTGGATTCGGAGATCTGATGGACGTGCTTCATAAACGGTTGTAATTTCTGCCGCCACGGTCGCAATTATTTCTGCCGCGCAGTGCACGGAATGCCTGGCTCTCTCTAAGGGATCGGGGTTCCGGTGTGTAAGAACTGTCTGCCAACCCGCCCGTGACAACCGCTCGTCAAAGCGTGAAAGACCTCGACATGAAGCTCAATCCGATCGCCCAATCCCTCAACGAGAAGCTCGAAGAGGCCGCGCCTGAAGTCCTGGCCATGCTCTCCGAGTACGGACGCCGTCTCTATTTTCCCAAGGGCATCATTTCGCAGACGGCCGAGGCCAAGCAGAAGGCGACGCGATTTAACGCGACGATCGGAATCGCGACCGAGGGCGGCAGTCCGATGGCGCTTCCTTCGATTTCATCGCAGCTCGGCGGCATGCCGCTCGCCGATGCGATCACGTATGCACCTCCGGCGGGTCGCCCGGGTCTTCGCGACCTGTGGCGCGAGAAATTGCTTGCGGAGAATCCCTCGCTTGCGGGCAAGGAATTCGGCAAACCCATCGTGACGAGTGCGATCACGCACGGCTTGTCTTTGGCGGGCGAACTCTTTTTGGATCCCGGCGATGTCGTTCTGATGCCCGACAAGCTTTGGGGCAACTACCGACTGACCTACGAGGTTCATCACGGGGCCGAGATCAAGACCTTTCCGTTCTACAAAGACGGTGCGATGGACACGGACGCGTTCGCGTCGCGCTTGGCGGAGCTCGGACGCGAGAATGAGAAGTTGGTTGTTCTGCTGAACTTCCCGAATAACCCGACGGGCTATATGCCGACGCCCGCGGAAGGCGACGCACTGGCTGCGGCGTTAGGCGCGCAGGCTGAAGCGGGAACGAAGCTCGTCGTGTTGTGCGATGACGCGTATTTCGGTCTCTTCTACCACTTGGGTGGTGCGTCGATGACCGAGTCGCTCTTCGCGAAATTGACGGGGCGGCACCCGAACCTGCTGGCGGTGAAGCTCGACGGTGCAACCAAAGAGCTCTTTGTTTGGGGACTGCGCTGTGGCTTCGTGACTTTTGGGCCGGGGCGTCCAGAGACTTCAGAGGCGGTGTGTGAAGCGCTCGATGCGAAGACGCGCGGTGCGATTCGAGGCGGCGTTTCGAATGTGCCTCAGCTTTCGCAGGCGCTCGTCGAACGGGCGCTCACGTCTGCGACGCTGGAGCAGGAGCGCGATGCGAAATGCGACACGCTGCGTATTCGGGCGGAGCGCGTTTATGAGGTCGCGAACCAGGAACGATACGCGCGGAGCTGGAGCGTCTACCCCTTCAATAGCGGCTATTTCATGCTGGTGAAGGTCGAGGGCGTCGATGCAGAGAAGTTGCGCGTTCATCTCCTTGATGAATATCAAGTGGGACTGATTGCGACGAGCCCGACCGATATCCGCGTTGCGTTCTCGTGTCTGGATGTCCAGGATGTCGAACCGCTCTTCGAAGCGCTCGACGAGGCGATTCAGGCGCTGCGTTAGGCGTGATCGAAGGTTACGTGAGTGAGAAGTGTTCGAGCTTTTCGGAAATTTGTTAATTTAAATAGGGGAACGGAATGCGAACGAGTACGGGTTTGAAGCGAATCTTGGCGGTGGTGCTGGTCGCGGGGCTGCTCTGGTCGACGACGGCGAGTGCCCAGACGGGGAATCGCTGCGCGAACGGGAAATCGGCGGATGGTGCGATGTGGTTCTCGATTCTGCATCCGGGGCTGGGGGAATATTTTCTGAAGGGCTGGGGCCCTTGGGGAAATATGCCGGAGAAAAAGTTTTTCTTGGGCTTCATTCCGTTTTACGGATGGCCCGGGTACCTGCAGGCGAAGAGCGCGTATGACGCGAGCAAGTGCCGGACGAACGACGAGCTGGACTGGAAAGACTGATCGGCTTTTCTCGTTGGGTCAGGCTCCTAGCGGTCAAGGGCGTCGAAGCGGCGGACGATCTCGGCGGTGAGCTCGATGCCGCCGACTAAGGTTTCGATTGAGATGCGTTCATCGATCCCGTGGACGCGGCGCCCCTCTTCGCGGGCCAGCCGGCGGGGCACGAAGCCGTAGGAAACGATCCCAAGTTCTCGGAACCAGTGCGCGTCGGTGAAGCCGCCGATCACGCGGGGCACGACTAATGCCCCGCCCGGTCGCGAATCGGCGACCTCTTCGATCGCACGATAGAGCGGCGTGTCCGGCGAAGAGGCGCGCGCCGGGAAGCTCAGGATCTCGATGATCTCGATTTCGGGCTCGTCGATCAGATTTGCGATTGCAAAGGCGAACTCGCGGCAGCTTTCTCCTGGCAGCAGGCGTGCATCGAGCTGCGCGCGCGCCATCTTCGGTGCGACGTTCGTCTTCGGCGCCCCTTCGAGAACCGTGATCGAAACGGTATTTCGGACCATTGCGTTTTGCCCCGGGTTGTCGAGGAAGCGCCGCCGGAAGCCGTCGTCGTTGGCAAGGGCTTGCTTCAGATCGAGGAATCCCGCGCGATCCCAATCCGGTGCGAGCGGCGCGAGACTCGCGAACATGTTCGCAACCTCGTCGAGCACGATGACAGGCGACTCGACACGCCGAATCCGGTCGAGCGCGGCGATCAGCCGCGGCACAGCGGCGTCGCGCGTCGGTGTCGAACTATGTCCCGCGCGACCCTGCGCGCGAAGCTCGAGCCAGCACGGTGCCTTTTCGGTCAGCGTGATGCCCCAAATCTCGGGCTGATCGGGATCCATTGCCGGTCGGGCCTGAATCCCGCCCCCCTCCGTCAGCAAGAAGCCCACTCCGGCGACGAGTTCGGGATGCTGCTTCGCAATCCAGCCCGCGCCGTCGACGCCTCCGGTTTCCTCGTCCGGCGTCGAAAGGAAAATCACGTCGCGCGCAAGCGGAGCGTCCCCCCCCGCGAGTTCGGCCATCGCAAGGAAATGCGTCACCGCGACCCCCTTGGCATCCAGCGCCCCGCGCCCCCAGACGAATCCGTCCCAAATGCGCCCGGCGAAGGGATCTGACGTCCACTCGCGGGCATTCGCGGGCACCGTGTCCAAATGCGAGAGCAGTGCGATCCCGGGTCGATCGCCGCGCCCCCGAAGCCGTGCCCAGACGGCAGCGCGTTCCGGACCGCCGTCGGTGCTCGGGGACGTAATGACCTGGTTTTCGATTCCCAGCCGATCGAACTCGTCCGCAAAGAGGCGCGCCAGATCCGCCTCAGCGCCCGGTGGATTGACGGTGGGGATCTGGATGGCCTCTGAGAGCAGCTTGGCCGCGCGGTCGCCCAGCGGCGCCTCCTCTGCGAAGGCATCGAAGGGCCAGATGGCCTGACTCGTAGAGGCTGAGCCGACCAACGCGAGCACGACCGCGGCACGCCAGAGAGTTCTGAAGAAAAAAGACGAATTAGCCGCAAACGAATCTGTGAGTCGCGGCGTCCAATGGCGACGGTTTGCGCCTTGGGTCGGTCGTGGCTTTGCGGGATCTGCGGCGTCGAGTGTGTGTGGGCTCATGATGCTCCGAGTGATCCGAATCCGGGATCTGCGGTGTCGTGAGAATGGATATGGGTGTTTTTGGACACGAGCGACCGGTGCGTGCGGAGCACTGCATAGTGCAGACGCGCGTGGGTCGGGCTAAACATAGCGCCGGAATGGGGACCCCCAGGAGTATGAATGCAGCGTAAACCTTCCAAGCCGGAGGGTCTTCGGACCACTCTATCAGCTGATGCAGGATCAGCCGGTGCACTGCCAGCCGCAGCGCCGTCGGCCACCGCATCATCCGCTTGCGTGGATGAGTCGCTGGCCGTGTCCGAGAGCCCTCTCGAGAATCGACTGACCGCGCCGCGGATTAAGTGGCTTGCGGTCGCATTCGCGGTGTTTGTGGGAATCGGCTTCGGCAGCCGAATCGGGTCGACCGCGTCGGCTCCGATGACCGCGACGGGTGAACCGGGTTCGCTCGGCATGCAGACAAGCAAGCCGGCTCCGTTGGTTGCCGCGCTCGATGAAGTTTCTGATTCAGTCGGGGCCGCGGACGCACTCGCGGCGGTTGGATCCGTTGTGTCGCCTAACGAGGGCTTCGGGGAATACGAGCTGTCGAGCGTCGCAGCGACCCCGGCCATGAGTTCCCTTCCAGGGATCGCGGCCGCTGATTTACTTGAGGTCGATCTGGATCGGGATCTCACAAATCCCTTGGCACTCGCGCGCACCGGCCGCTTCGACAAAAACCGCTTCGTCGTGATCGACTCCTTACCTGCATTTGCGAGCGCGCTTGAGACTTCCCTCGCGTCGCTGACGAATTCGTCGTCCACCGATTCGGCGCTGAACCATCCTGCGATGGATTTCAGTGTGGATATGGATCCGGCCCAATCGAATCTCCACGACCCGCTCCGTTCGCTGGTCATCGTGACACGGGGCGAGATCGCACCCGGCGAAAGTCTCGGCGCCGCATTGAGCCGCCAGGGCGTGTCCGCCGCCGCGGTTCATGTGATCGCGACCGAGATGCGGCAGGTCTTCGATTTCCGCCACTCGCGGCCCGGCGATCGCTACCGCCTGGGGCAGAACTCAGACGGGAAGGTGCTCGACTTACGCTACTCGCAGAATCCCGAAGAGAGTTACTACCTCGCCTGGGAAGGCACGCGTTACACGGTCCACAAAGAGACCTCTGAACTTCGCCCCCAGGTCGCTCGAATTGCGGGGATCGTCGAGTCTTCCTTCTACAATGCCATCGTCGGGCTCGGCGAACAGAGCGCCCTCGCTTCGGAGTTTGCCCGCATCCTCGCCTGGGACATCGACTTCAGTCGCAATGTCCAACCCGGCGATGAGTTCTCGATTCTCTACGAACGCCTCTACCGACAGAATTCAAACGGCGGCGAAACGTATGTTAGGCCTGGGCGCGTTCTCGCCGGACGCTACAAAGGCGGCGTCGGGAAGTTCACGGTCGTCTATTACGAGGATGAAGAGAACGGCGGCGCCTATTTCCGACCGGATGGCACATCCATCGAACGCGCATTCCTCGCGGCGCCCTTAGAGTTCAGCCGGATTAGCTCGCGCTTCACGAGGGCACGCGCCCACCCGATTTTGAAGGTGACGCGACCCCATCCGGGCATCGATTATGCGGCGCCCCACGGTACGCCGATCTATTCCGTCGCTGACGGCGTGATCGAATACCGCGCGCGGGCGGGCGCCTCCGGCAACCTGATTCGGGTTCGACATCGTGACGGCTACACATCCCACTACGCCCATCTTTCCCGTTTCGCGAAGAGTCTGAACGTCGGTGACCGCGTCGAACAAAAACAGATCATCGGCTACGTCGGCAGCTCAGGTCTTTCGACAGGACCTCATGTTTGTTTCCGTGTAAAGAAAGACGGCAACTACGTGGACCCAATGAAAATTTCGAGTCCAGCGGGCGAGTCCGTGGACGGCGAGCGCCTCCCGGACTTCCTCGTGATTCGCGATCAACTGCTTGCGAATTTGGGCCCGGGCCCGGTGACCTTGGCGGCCGACGAAGCGCTCTAGCGCCCGCTGCTCTTTGCACCGGGCCTCCGGCTTTCGATGGGCCTCCGGCTTCCATCAGGCCTCCGGCGTCCTGCATCTCTTCGTTTCGTTTCTCCATCCCGCCGTCTCGCAACGAGGAGCAAGAATTTGCAATTGAGTGAACGTCTCGAGGCGCTCGGCCAGGATCTGGCGAAGCGGGAAGCACGACATCAGTCCGCTCTTGAGGATGCGCGTGCAAAGGCCGGAGAGCTGCACGGCCGTGTCGAAGCGGCGGTGACTTGCTTCAATGCTGCGGTTTCGGCGACAGCGCCCCATTTGAAAGTGGCTTTGTCCGAGCCGCGAAGCGATGACAAACATGTTCATGCGACGCAGTTCGATCTGCGACGCGGACGCTACCGCGCGATCGTGACCGTCAAGAGCAAGGGCGAGGTCACGCTGGTTGGCCCCTTTCGGGACGGGAAGAGCGAAGGCCCGTGCCGGAGCTTTGCGTTTGGGGCGAAGCCGGACGGCGAAGGATCGGATTTCGATGACGCGCTGGGTGAATTTCTGGAACGCTTCGTCGAAGAAGCGGCGACGCCCTGACGACGCCTTCTTGCATCGATGACTGAATCAAATTCGCGGATTCCGGGGACCCTTCCTGCCGAATCGCTGACCCGGGTGTTGGCGGGGGAGTCCGTTCGCGTCGGGACCGAGAATCAAGCGAAATGTGGTGCGGTTCGGATGGCGCTCGCAACTCTGAACGCCTGCGCGACGATCGATCAAGACGTTGCGATTCAGATCGTTCCGGTCGGCGTGGAGAGCGGTGTATCGGAACAACCGGTGGGGTACCCAGAGATCTCACGCGGCGCGCGCAATAGAGCACGGGCGGCTTGGGAGTCAGGAGCGTGCGCGCTCGCGGTCGGGATCGAAGATGGGCTCGTCCGGATTGAGGATGGGCTTCGGGACGCACGAGCCGCTTCACCCGCCGGGGCCGAGGCAGGTAGCGTGTACAACGTCGGGTGTGCCTGGGTGACGGATGGGGAGCGCGAGGGGGTCGGGTATTCCTCGGGCTTCGCGTATCCCGGGCCGTGTGCGGAACCCGCGGTGGCAGATCAGGAGCCGATCGGCGATCTATTCGATGCCTACTGGCGAGCGACGCGGGATGCGCAGGATGACCGCGTATCCGGTCGATCCGAAGGGAATATCGGGAAACTGACCGGGGGGAGCCTCACCCGCGCCGACTATGGGTCGCAGGCCGTGGCCTGCGCATTGATTCGCTTTCTGCAGCGAGACCTCTACGATTGACCTGGGCACGCCCGTGCACCAAGGAGCTCCGTCCATGACGCGTAGGGATGAACCGCTCGAAGAGCGGCAGCAACTCCTCGACTATTTCACGCAAGCGGAGACGCCGCGCGAAGATTGGCGAGTGGGGACGGAACACGAGAAGGTCGGTGTCTACGCGGATACCGGTGACCGCGTTCCCTTCGAAGGGCCCTACGGAATCGCAGCGTTGCTTGAGAAGATCGCGTCCGCGGCGGGATGGGATCGCGTCCACGAGAAAGACAACTTGGTCGCGCTCACCCACGAGGGTGCGAGTGTGACGCTTGAGCCGGGCGGACAGATCGAACTCTCGGGCGCTCCGCTGCGCACCGCGCGCGAAACCTGTGTCAAGTTCAATTCGCACGTAGATCTCGTAAAAGACCTCTCCGACGAATTTGGAATCGCGTGGCTCGGCCTCGGCATGGACCCCTTCCACGAAGTCGCAGAGATCCCAACCATGCCGAAGCGGCGCTACGACATTATGCGGAGCTACCTGCCGACGCGCGGTGGGCTTGCGCTCGAGATGATGCATGCGACCGCGACGGTTCAGGCGAATCTCGATTTTTGCGACGAAGCGGACATGATCGAAAAAATGCGCGTGGCGCTGCTTGTGACGCCCATCGTCTCCGCGTTATTCGCGAACTCCAGTCTCTCCGGAGGCAAGGAGAACGGGTACGTCTCGAAACGACTCGCGATCTGGCGTGACACGGATCCGAATCGGTGCGGCGTGATCCCCTTCGTTTTCGATCCCGACTTCGGATACGCGCGCTACACGGAGTGGGCGCTCGACATTCCGCTCTTCTTCGTGATTCGCGATGGCGCCTATCATGCGGGTGACGGTACGACCTTCCGCACGTTCATGGAGCGAGGCTTCGCGGGGCTCCGTCCCACGATTCAGGACTGGGATATGCATCTCACGACGCTCTTCCCCGACGTTCGACTCAAGCGGATCATCGAAGTCCGCGGCGCCGATACGGTCCCGCGTGATTTGATCTGCGCCTTGCCGGCGCTGTGGAAGGGCATTCTTTATGACACGAATGCGCGGCAGGCGGCGCTGGAGTTGACTTCGAAGGTGACGGTCGAGGCGCTCGATGTGGGACAGCTCGACGTCTCGCGCCGCGGTTTGCGCGCAGATATGGCGGGGCAGGCGGTGCTCGATCTTGCGCGGGAACTCGTGGAAATTTCGAGCGAAGGACTCCGCGTGATTGCAGAGGCCGGAGAAACCGACCAAGATGAGCGAAACTTTCTGGATCCTCTGCGCGCGCAGATCGAATTGGGCATCAGTCCGGGTGAGCTGATCGCACAGCGTTGGCGGGGCGAATGGGGACAGGATCGCCGACGCTTGATCGAAGCGACGCGATATTAGTTAGGCGATCGAACGAATGAGCGAAGTGGTGCGGCCGAGAATTCTGATCGTTGATGACGAAGAGGCCATCCTCGAAACGATGACCTTCACGTTCATGGACGACTACGACGTCCTGACGACACCGGATCCAATGAAAGCGATGGGCATTCTTGCCGAGAGTGCGGCCGAGAATGCGCCGGTCTCCGTCGTGATTACGGATCAGCGCATGCCGGGCATGACGGGCGTGGATCTCCTCAAGCAGGTTTACGAAAAATTCCCCGAGACAGTGCGGATTATCCTGACCGGGTTTGCGGATTCCGAAGCGACCGTGAAGGCGATCAACGATGGGCATATCTACGGCTATATCAACAAGCCGTGGGAGCCCGATGAACTCAAGGCCATCGTGAAGCGAGCGGCCGAGTTGAACGCACTGACGCGCGAAAACCTGCGGCTCGTCGACGACCTTAGGCACGCAAACCTCTTTCTCGAAGGCGTGATGGATCGACTTCGCACCGGCGCGATCGCGGTCGACC
>JAVJHY012182992.1:4915-24960 GCA_035593235.1 Phascolosoma agassizii
GGCAGGGCCCTCTGCGATGGTCGGGACAGCGTTGGATTCTCTAAGTCCGTCTTGAAGAAAGCGACTGCCTGGCGTAGCTCCCTGACCTGTCCATAGGCAGATTGCAGCTCAGAGTTTGTCTTTTCGACCAGCGCCATATTCATTTGGGTCATTTGGTCCATATCGCTGACTGAATCGTTGACTTGGTCGATGCCAGAGGCTTGCTCCATGCTGGATGAGGCGATCGCCGCGATGAGATCGGGGAAAAAGGCCGGTTCGGCTAGATCTCCAATGAGGCATGCGGCGGCTCTGGCTGAACTGGGATCTACGAGCTGCTTGCGAAGCGCATCCCGCGCCCGGGTCTCTGCCGAGGCGAGGAGGGCGGGGATCTTCTCCTTCGCTCCCATCTTCGCCAGGCCGTGCCGGACCAGGGGCAACGCCCAGACCGGGGCCTCAAGGTCGCTCGCCGCGTCGAGGAAGAGCTTCGTTGCCTCCTGCACGCGGCCAAGCCGCCGGAGCGCGTCCGCGGCTGCGATCCGCACCCACGCGCGGGTCCCGGGCGTGCCCACCGGGGCCCTGGCATCCCCGAGCAGAAGTGCCAGCGCTCGCTCTTGAAACGCCCGCTCCCTAGACATGGAATCAACGAGACCCTTCGCAGCCTCACGGATCGTGGCGGGTGCGGCGGGATCCTCCATCCTCGCGAGAACTCGCTTGACCGCTTCGTACTCGCCCAATTGACGGTGAAGGCAGGCGGCGACGAGGTCTAGGATCAGATCGGGCTTCCCGGCCTTGCGCGCGTCCATCGCATTGCGCTCCGCGGTCGCGGCCGTGGCCTCGTGTCCCCATAGAAAGGAGATGAGCTTTTCGCCCGCAGGGACCGTCACGGAATGGTCCACCACCTGGGCCGCCTCAAAGATTCTCCAAAACCGCGGATCGAGAGCCTCGTCGGTCGTGGTCGAGCGAAGCGCGTAATTGATGTTCGCGCGGATCGCCCAGGCCCCCGCGATGAGGAGGGCGCCACGATCCCTTGGCGACGCACCGTCCCACTCGAAGATCTGGGCCGCGAGGTCGTACCTGGCCCAGGTTGGCAGCCTTCCGGTGCGCTCGTCAAGGGGAGCGGGCGCTTCGAGTCCCGCAAGGATGCGCTTCTTCGTCGCTGGCTTCACGCCTTTCCCGAACTTGATAAACCAGTTCGAGTAACGGCAGTGGGGACAGGTCCACACATTGAACGTATCCGTTGGCAAGTTCTTTACTTGTGGCCCCAATTTTCCGTAGTAGCCGAGGGCGGGCCAGGTGGTGGAGTAGGGTTGGTAGATCTTCTTCTTGTCGCAGACGGGACAATCCACCCATGTCCCGCCCCCCCTGTCAGCACACGCAGATGACGGAAGGAGAGCGCCAGCGGCGAGGACGAGCAAGAGCGAAATGGTAGCGGTTGCGCGCATGGGTATCCTCCCGCACAGTCAAAACGAACCCCTATGATGAGCAGTCAAATGATAGCGTGCGTCCACACTTTGTATTTAGATAGCAAGCTCTTTGTGGCCCTCGGCTGGAATCTGCCAGCTCGATAGGCAGGGCGACAATCACTACTCGCAATTCCGCAAATGGTCACGAAGGCACGTTTTACGTCTCAAGGCAAGACGCCATACATTAGAGATGTGGAGCTCGCGGCAATTGCGAACGTACGACACGCACCCGTTGCAAAAAGAAGCGTCACGCATTTTGAAAGCGTATGCAGCGTGATCAATCCATGGACATCGACTGCTTGAGCAGTACGGTGCCGAACCAAATTCGTACTATTCGCTTTGGGCGTAACGTCAATCCCTGTCGTGAACTACTGCGGTGAACACGGACCACGTGATGAACATTGATACGGCGCTGTAGCTACTCGCCTGACTCTGCCTTGTCGTCTGCAGGTGGAGCGTCCTTGGCGCCCTCCTTGACCCACGATGCGCGACAATCGCGCTCCGCGACGAATCGGGCGCGGGCCAACTCTAGCGTTTGACGCAAACGCTCGTTGTCGGCCTTCTTGAGGGCCTCGTCCTCCAAGGCAATGGCCTCGTCGAACTTCCCGGACCGCGCCAGCAACTCGGCAAGCGTGTCCAACACGTGTGGCGCGCGCTCGCTTAGCTCGACGGCCTTCTTGGCCCATTCCGTGGCTTCTTTGGACAGCATGCGGCGCTCGAAGCACTGCCACGCCACCAAGTTGAGCATGCCGGCATCTTTCTCTTCCATGGCACGTTCGCCTATCGCCTGGGCGTAGGACTCGACCGAACGCTGATGCAGCATCATCAACGAGTTTCGAACGTCCATCGACGACTTGTCTGCGGACCCAAGACACGATTCCAGAAGCCGAACCGACGCAGGAAGATCCTTATGCGAGTACGACAACTGGCATGCGGTAAACGCTACGGAGTCGAACTGATCGGTCCCCGCACACTCCTTAACGAGCTTACTCACGAGGTCGAATGCCTCCTCCGTCTTGCGCTGGGAGACCCACGTGTCTGCAATCAGGATTTGCAGCTTGGCCCGTTGGCCCGCGGCGGCGTCGGTCCCATCGGCGTCGGCAGGATCCATCAACTCGAGTGCGTGACTCGCAAGCTTACGAGCCTCCGCGGGACTGCGATGGACGACCTTGCTCGCCAATGCGCTGCACGCTTCGACATCATCGGCGTTTGCCTTCACTTTGGCGCGTAGAGACATCAGCGTATTCTCGCCGCGACCGATGCGATCGAGTTCGGCAATGAACGCCTTGGGGGCGCGTCCGGACACTTCGTCCACTGTCTCGCCGGCGTCGTTGATGACCAACATGGTCGGGAACCCATGCACGCCATACTTCTTGGCCACGGACTTTCCGTGTTCGGTCTCGTAGGCGTAGCGGACTGCGACGAGCGCTTCGAGAGCTTTCCCCACCTGGGGATCTTGGAACGTCGTACGCTCCAAGTGTTCGCACGGGCCTCAGCCTTTTAGGAAGAACTCAAGGAAGATCAGTTTCTTCTCTTCCTTGGCGCGCTTGCGTACAGCGTCGAGGGGCTCGTCGCGCATATCAAACACGTCGATCTCGGGCGCTTTGACTTTGCTTTCTTCTGCGGCACTACGCGGAGCCCACGCAATCGCCATTGCTGCCATGCACAACCCAAGCGCAAACAACCGAGCGGCCGAACCACTGCAAGTGTTCGTTCGAGATAAACGGGTTCGAATCGCATCCATGTTCAAATCCTCATCTGCCCATCCAAGCCTCTCTTGGATTCGACGTGGCCCGACCATAGCACAATCGGCTCGGGGATACCGTGCCGTGCAGTTTCTCGCCATGTTCGGGCTGGATGGAGCCCCATTCGCCGTCGCGTTGACACATCATTTTCTTGCATCTTCGATTCGAATCTCATACGTCATCCACCACCAATAGGCCTCTTCGATTCGTCGCTTCGTTTGCCCTTAGCCGTTCTTCTTCAACACATTCACACCGGGCGTGGCCAAGTGCGCAGCGGATTACCGCACGGCACGAACCCAATGGCGGAAGCAAACGTGGGTCAAAGGAGCGAAGAGAAACACCCCACGGCATCTCCGTATCTGGGAGCTACACTTCCAGACCAAGTGAGCAACTCAGACCCCCTACAGGTTCGCGTCCCCCCGGGGTTCTTCTGGCACGGCCAGCTCCGACACCTCCTGTTTTTGGCTGCACTACTCCCCGGAGCCTTCGCTCTGGCCGGCCCGGCGCTTGGGGATGGCTCATGGCTTGGCATCGAAGATCGGGCGTGGTTCATCGCGGCCCTCACGGCACCGATCGTCCAGCAGATCGCCGTCGTTCTCTTCTGGCGGGCTCAGCTGTGCTATGGATCCATCACACGCCTGTTTGGAGATGCGGGGCTCGTCGTCTGGGGTACGGTGTTCTTCCCGTTGCTGCTCGCGCGTCCCTTGCTCATCGTGGCCGTAGGTCTCGCTGATCAAGGTTCATTGGGACTCGCCCACGGGATCGAACTGATTCTAGGGATCGCGCTTGTTCTCCCGGCCGTCTGGGCGATGCACTCCGTGGCGAAGTACTTCGGATTCGCGCGCGCGCTCGGCGGAGATCACTTCTTCGAGCGCTATCGATCCATGCCCATGGTGCGAGAGGGCGCATTCCGATACACGTCAAACGCCATGTATGGCGTGGTGTTCCTTGGCTTCTGGGGTCTCGCGCTGATCATGGGATCCCAGGCCGCGCTGGCCGTCGCGCTCTTCCAACACGCCTACATCTGGGTCCACTGGTACTGCACAGAACAACCCGACGGCGTAGTTCTCTATGGACGCTCACAGGACGAGGATGCGTAGCGGACCAAGTGGAAACGGTGCCGGGGCAAAGGTCGTACTATTCGTCTTGGGCCTAAGTCTTGTCCTACGAAGAACTCTTGCGATGCAAATGCTCCAGTTCGTCGCGACGTGAGTTTCGGAAGGATCTCACGTCCAGCGGATTGGATTGCCTATGCACATGGACACAGTTTGAAAAGTGCGGTTTTTGCCCTGGCTTCGTATCCACGGCTAGACGCGGGACCTCCTCTCGGGTAGACCTCTTTCTGGTGCAATTCCGGGACGTGGCGGTATAGCCCGCCAACTCCGCACATGCCGAGTCAACCAGCTACTCGCACGCGGACCCATTCGGTGTAATTCCGAAGCCCTGCGGTGAAACCCCGCTCTGAGAACGGCGCGCGCCCTTCTCCCGATCGCTTGTCACTCATCGCGAGAAGGAGTCAAAACTATGTACACGGGATTCGTATCGGAGATTGGCGAAGTCATAGAGAGCGTAGATGGGCGCCTTGTGATCCAGGCGCCAAAGAGCGTCAAGGAAGTAGGTCTCGGTCGCTCCGTCAACGTCAATGGGGTTTGCCTATCCGTCACCAAGCTTGAGGGCGAACAGTTCATGGCTGCGCTCTCAGAGGAAACGAGTCGCCGAACCACGCTCAAGGAGCTGTCCGCGGGTTGCCATGTAAACCTCGAACTGCCGCTGGTTGCAGGTGGCGAGCTAGAGGGCCACCTCGTTCAAGGGCACGTTGACGCAGTAGGCAAGGTGACGAAGGTCACGCGACAAGGCACCGGGCTTCACGTGTGGATTCGACCACCAGACCGCGTGATTCGCGACCTACTCCCGAAAGGTTCGGTTGCGGTCGATGGTGTGAGCCTGACGATCGCCGAAGTTGTGCGCGACCGATTTTCCGTTGCGCTCATCCCGTCGACCCTCGCAGAAACGACGTTGTCTGAAACGTGTGTCGGTCAGCGCGTGAACATCGAGACTGACTTAGTCGGTAAACTCGTGCATCGCAATGGCAAGCATGGGCCAAAGGCCATTGCTCGCGCCGTCCGCCATTCGCCATGGTCCGGGGCAGTGAGTGGTCTTCTTGGCACGGAGCAAGTCATCCGTCAATTCGAAGCTGGGGGAGTGGTTCTGGTTTGGGACCCCGATTTGGAATCAGAAGGAGATGTGATCTGCGCAGGCGCCTCGATCCGTCCCGAGACGTTCGCCTTCATCCTTACCGAAGCATGCGGCTACCCTTGCGTGCCATGCGACCGAGAGAGCCTTGAACGTCTTCAGATTCCACAACTCCCGGGTGAGGGTGACGCACAGGGAACAGCGTTCTGCATGCCCGTGGACTTGGCATCGAACTCAGGGACGGGCGTCTCCGCTTCAGAGCGCGCAGCCACTGTGAGGCGATTGGCCGATCCGAGCGCTCTGCCATCGGACTTCACCCGGCCCGGGCACGTGATCACGCTGGCGGCAGACCCAGGGGGTATTCGCAAGCGCCCAGGTCACACCGAAATCACCATCGCGCTATGTGAGGCAGCAAAATTGCCTACAGTGGGCGTGTGTTGCGAGGTCATGAAAAAGGACGGACACATGGCGGGCTACGACGAACTTGAACGACTCGCACTTGAGTGGGGTGTTCCCCTAATCGCTTCGACCGAGTTGGTTGAGCATCTGTAGAAGGAACATCGAACGTCACTAGGCGGGTAGCCCTCTCAAGCGATTCATTCATGCGGATTGTTCTATCGGCGCACCGATCGAGCGCGAGAGGGCGAACAGCGCGGAGGGCTGACCGCCCAGGGCATCCGGTAGTGTGGACGAAAGACCTGATCGCGGCCCTATGCTGTGTCACAAGGAGTCAATGCCAACGTGTTAGACCACGACGTCCTTGATATCGCCGACCGATGGTGGGCACGCGGATTCGGTTGCGAATCTAGCGAACTTCGCCCGGTGAAGACTCATGTTCAGGAGCACGCGGGTACTGAAGTTGGATCCACGGGCATCTGGATTCTCGTCGTGGGCGAAGTGCCCATGGTGTCGCTTCCAAAGAGTGCGTTTCCTCGTCTCGCGGATCGCGCACATGAGTGGACTCGTGGGCTTGTTTCAGACGCAGCTGCCCTTGCCGAAGAGGTTCGAAGTCTTGAGGCCGATGACATGAAGGTGAGCAAGATTGTTGGCCCGGCTTTCATAGGATATGGGACAGCGAACACACTGAAGCTGCCATGCACGGATCAGGTTCGCATGTTGACGCCCGCCGATGACGTCGCCGTGAAGTCGCTACGCAAGGCGTGTGATGAAGAGGAATGGGACAACGGCGGCAGTGACCACAACAAGGTGCCTGCGTTTGGCTGCTTCAATGACCAAGGGACCCTGCTCGCCCTTGCCGGCTACAAGACTTGGGGCCGAG
Source organism: Phascolosoma agassizii (assembly GCA_035593235.1). Classification (NCBI taxonomy): domain Eukaryota; kingdom Metazoa; phylum Annelida; class Sipuncula; order Phascolosomatiformes; family Phascolosomatidae; genus Phascolosoma; species Phascolosoma agassizii. The sequence continues at coordinate 11,575 of JAVJHY012182992.1, forward strand.
CGATTGCTCACATCTCGATCGTGAGTGATCCAGGCCAGCGTAAACGTGGATTTGCGAGTCGGACCGTCGCGCGCGCCGCCAAGCATGCCCTTGATGCTGGCCTCCTTCCACAGTACCGAACTCTTGCCTCGAACGAGCCCTCAATGGGAATTGCAAAAAAGCTTGGGTTTAAGCCCTATGGATTCTCTGTCTATGTCAGGCTAGAAGCGGTCTGACTTCGCGATTCGGCCTTCTTGGGCCAACCGAGCGCGAACAAAGGAGTCTCCATGAAACAAGTCTGGCTACTAGCTGCTTCTCTGGCGATCACATGTGCGGCATGGGCCACGAACGCATCAAGTGGACCTCATGCATGCGCAGAAGAACCCGCTACCAAGGAAGCCGAGCCTGCTGCAAAAGTGACTCGGGTCACCGGGCGGCTCGAAACCCTCGAAGGGCAATCGGTACTTACCCTTTGGGGCACACCCAAAGAGCGAGGTTTCGCCCATGGAACGCTCCTTGCCAAGCGCATTATGGATGGTGTGCGTCACGACTTTGAGCATGCCCTCAAGCCACTGGGTGAGAAGTACGATTCGCTCGTTACCAAGATCATTGTTCCCAAGTTTCACTTTGAATCGCATGAACGTGCCGAACTCGAAGGACTCTACGAAGGACTCAAGAGGGCTTTGCCCGAAGGTGGACTGCGGGTCGACGCCCTCGGACGCGATCTGGGACTGATCGATCTCAAGGCAATGAACACCTTCGGTGATTGGTACGGCTTGGGATGTTCCTCGGTGGCCGTGTGGGGCAAACGTACGGTCGATGGGCTACCGCTTGTGGGTCGCAACTTTGATTTCCCCACGTTCGATTTGATTCTCAAGCACCAGTTGGTTGTAGTGCACGCACCCATGGATAAGCGCGCAGGTTTTGTAGCCGTCACCTATCCCGGATCCATTGGCGTGCTCACATCCATGAATACGCACGGCGTGTTTGCGAGTGTTCACGACGTCAAGAAACGCCCCGATCTTGCCGGCATCGCCCGACCCAATGTGCCTCGCTTGACGGCCATGCGACGCTTCATGGAGACACTTACGAGCAACGATGTGTGTCCCAACGCGCTCAAGATGGCTAAGTCTTGGCCCACGCTGTACGGCAACAACATCATGATTGCGGCCCCCAAAGGCTATGGCGACAAGCCTGGCGCGTGCGTACTTGAGTACGACAGCAAAACGAAACAAAGTGAAGGCGTAACGATGCGTCGCACCGAATCTGCCGAAGGATCGCTTTGTCTAGCGTGCACCAACCACCACCGAGAACGTTCCAAGCCAGCTGCACAGGCCGGCTGGTCGTTTTGGCGCTACGGACTTCTCACGAAGAGCGATTCACTTGCGAAGGACGAAGGTCGATTCTCTGTCGAACGCATGTTCAAGCACATGACAGAGGCAAGCTTTCCTAGGAATGGTGGTCCACTACGCCCCGTCGACTCCCTTGAAGGCGTCAAACGCCGCGAGGGATTCGGGACACTTCATCAATCCGTAGGGCGCTGCGGCCCCGCACAGATTCATGTTCGCTTGGGCGTACTCGGCAAGAATATCGCCGACTGCAAAATCGTCGGCTACGACGTGAAACGTTGGGTTGGCAAGGCGCAGCCCGCACCTGTCACGACGAAGTAACTTGCTCTTCGCCCCCATCTCCACCTTCATCTCCACCTCCACCCCTCTTCAAGCCGTTGAAAGCACGTGGTGCTGAACTCATCGAAGGCACTCTCTAGACGAGCAGTTGAGCTAATGCTGTTGCTTTCGGTTCGCGCTCTTCCCCATCCCCATCCCCATCCCCATCCCCACCTCCACCTCCACCCCTCTTCAAGCCGTTGAAATCACCAGGCACTGAACTCATCGAACGCTCGCGCTCTCTTGGGATCTTAAAATCGTTCGCCTGCATTAACTCGATGGGGTGGAGATGAAGGTGGAGATGGAGGTGAGGGAAAGAATTTCGCTCGCTCGAAAGCCTACTTCTTCCCCATCTTTATCACGTGTTTGTATTCCTTGAGCGTGACCGGTTGAACTGATAGCCGGGCTCCGCGCTGGCAAACCATCATGTCTTGCAACGCCACTTCTTCTTTGAGCGCTGTGAGCAAGATCACTTCATCGAAGGTCTCTTGCCACTTGATGTCTACGCAATACCAACGGGGTTCGTCCTTCGTTGCTTTGGGATCAAAATACTTGCTCTTCGCGTCAAACTGCTCTGGATCGGGATAGCCGCTCTTGGTCACAACGGCGAGCCCGGCCACCCCCACCGGCTGAACTCGGCTGTGGTAGTAGAGAACGAGATCACCCTTTTTGATGTCGTCGCGAAGAAGATTGCGCGCCTGGTAGTTGCGAACGCCCTCCCAATAGGTCGACTTCTTAGGAGCCGCCTTCAGGTCTTCAATGCTGAACACGTTGCTTTCGCTCTTGAACAGCCAGTGTTTTGGGCTCGCCATCGTTGACCTCCTTGGGGTGGGCCGCATTTCTAGCGCAAGGCACAGACGTCAGACGCGTCTATACTGGGAGGAGGTTGACTCCGGCAGTCATTCCTTTGGAATGGAAGGCGCCTCACATGAAACGCGCGCTTAGATCGTGGCCCCTACTGATGATTTCGTGTCTGTTCCTTGGAACGGGCGCATGGCTCACGTACGAGATCATTGAGGCCGGTCAACTCGAAGATGAGGCGCGCGATGACAGGCTCGCCGCGTCTCTCGACAACGATGGCGACGAACAAGGCAGTACCTCAGAGCATCTCGACAGGTCGACCGTGAGCAATGGGCCCTCAACGCCTATGAAATCGACCAAGCCGGAGGAAGCCAACGGTGACGGGCCCAAGCTTGAGACTCGATCCGTCCAGATGGAGCCCACCGATACAGTTGATCCTCCCAATGTTCAGCGGGCGCCAGAACAAGTGCCTGAGCAGATCAAAGTGATTCGACTCGACGACTCGATCGGACGACGTCGCAAGAGGTTCAGTGACGGCAAGCTTCGTGTGGATCGCAGTGGTGGGCGCATTGAACTTCCAAGCGCAAAGAACGTCGTGATCGGTACGCCGCTCAACTGGATCATTGAATCCGAGCAAAAGGAACGCGACATTGAGGCCTTCCACTTAGAAGCCCCTCTCCATCATCGCAACGTCGAGGGCTTCTTGATGGACAAGATGGAAGTCAGCAACGCGCAATATTCACAGTATCTCAAGGACTTCCACGGTCCTTTGGATGTCGCGCGTCGTCAAGGTGCTCCTGTGGCCCATGTCTCACTCCAAGGGATCAAGGGAACGACAGTAAGGCGCTGGGCGGCAACGCTGCTCGATCCCACGACCTACCCAGATCATATTGATATCGATCGGTTCGCTCAGCAAATCGCGAGATCTACACCGGGGATTTTCAACGCACCTCCTACCCCCATTGCAGATACACCCGATTCTGCAAGAGACTCGAATTGGCTCCCGATCCTCGACAATGGGCTTCCCCCTGAAGGCACCGTGAGAGTTTATCAACGCGCCCCGCCTGCAGCATGGCCATCGCTGGATCACTCTCGTTTGCAAACAGAACATCCGGTTCGCGGTGTCTCGTTCCATGAAGCCTTGGCCTACGCAGATTGGGCGGGAAAGCACATACCCAACGAATTTGAATGGGAGTACGCGGCGCGTGGCAGTCGGGGACGCAGCTTGCCTTGGGGAGGTGTGCGGACCGACTGGATCAAGCGCGTGCATTGGGAAGGGGAAGAAACCCCCAACGTGATAACCGTGCCCATTCACAATCTCGCAAACGGTGCCACACCTGAAGGCGTGCGCAACTTGCTTGGCAATGTCAGCGAGTGGACGTCGTCCTTGCTAAGCCCCTACCCCAACGCCGAATCCTATCCGCCTGGAGACTTGAGATCTGATGCTCAACTTCGCGTCGTACGTGGCGGCTCGGTGGTAGATGCTTCGCGATTGCTTGTACGAAGTGCATGCCGTGGCTGGTGGCGACCGCTCCGAAAACTTCGGCCGCCTCAAGAGATGAATGGTGCGCCCATTGCCCGCCGTCGACTCCCTTGGACAGGATTTCGTTGCGCTTCATACCGCAAGCTTCAGGGCAGGAGCCACACGCGAAACATGGCCTCGTGGGCATCGTCGGCCGTGTTCCCGAATTGGCGCATCCCCGAGTCACGCGTCAATACCAAGCGCTACTCCGGTGTCTTCTGGCGTGACCATGCAGAAGCGGGACAGGCCGTACAAGCAGGAGTCTTTGTATCTCGGGGCGCGCAGTGGATTGCGGCTACGTCGCTCAACTACGTCTCTTATCGGGCAGAAGACTTCGTCGTTCAACTTCCTGGGGACGAAACGTCGCGAACAGGCCTGGGAGAGCGCAGCGGACGAGGAGGATTGCCGTTTGGCATTCTCTCTACGAGTTTTCCCATCGTAAGGCTCTACAAATCTCGCGACGGGTTTCCGAAGGGCTCTCAAGACGCGTTCAAGGACCCTGAACGGCGTGTCCGTGCGACGGCCCCCGCCGGATGCTACGTCCTGATGCTTCACCATGGAGCATGGGCGCTTCGAGGGACCGGATCCAATGCGATCTACTACTTCGACAGGAAAAGAGTCTCAGCCACGTCGCTTGGCCTCACGTGGTCTGGCAAAAGCGTCGATTGGACGCAACCGCCTCCATCCACCGTTCAGATGAGTCGGTTCGCGGGGAGTTCCGATTCGCACTACACCATCCAGTTCGTTGTTCCCATTCGGCCGTCCAAAGACAACAAAGGCGCAGGCAAGCTTTCGGTCAAACTCAACGTTCGACTTGATCGTACGTACATGAAACGCCTTCGACTCGAGAAGCTCGAACCGGAACATGAGCAGGGCGTGAAGTAAACTCGCGCACCGATTTACCGCGCCTCTTGTGGTTCTTTGGATTCGTCGGATATGAACCGGCCCCGCGCCAGCCAAGCCGGTGATTCCCACGTGGTGAAGTCACTCGAGACGATGCCGTCACGTTCAAACGTCGATACAACGCCGTCGGTGCGAATGACAAGGTCGGCCGACTCCATGCGGACATGAACGCCTTTGGAACGGCCCTCGCGGCTCCCACTTCTATTGCCCTTAAAAGGCGAACTGTCGGCCCAGACACAAACCGGAAACCATGTATTTACGGACCGCGATAGCCAGTGGTCTTCCACCTGCCAGTCGGGCACGGGCATGATGATGGGTCCGATGTTGGAGTACACTGCGTCAAAGCGGAGTCTCTTGGGAATGGAACATGAAACAAATGACCCCAAGATACCGCCTCTCTGCTTAGTCTCGATGGCAGCACTCGAAGGCCATGCTCGCACATCTCCGTGTCCACCCAAAAGCGCGACACCAACGAGCGTAGGATCTTCTTCGTCAAGATGAGCGGGTATCAACGCGTGGCACCGGAAACCGATTGCGAGGCGCAGTTTCTGCCCCGCTTTCACGCGTTGTTCGAATGCGACCAACTGGCAAGCAGCAGCCTCTGAGGACTCGTCCTCTTCCCACGTCGCGTCGTTTCTACGGTCTGCGATTTCCACGCGAAACACACCATTGACGCTGGAAACGTATTCAAGGAGGCACACCGGTTGCGCATGCTGCGTAATCCACGAAAAGAACTCTTCCTTGAGCAAACTGCGCGGTTCCTCATCTCCGTCTCGCATAAAGAAGTCCGAATCCATCGAATACCGAGCTGAGCGCACATGGAAACAATCACGTGCGGGTGCCATGAATTCAGATTCGATCAACTTCATACGATCATCCGGTCGCGTCGTCCGATCCGTGCAGCCGAGAAGACTCATCGCGACGACTATGAGTGCAAGGGGAGTTGCAGCTGTCCGCTGGCATCGGGAATCGATTCGCTCCTCGAACTGAATGACTCGCCATACGTGAATCTTGACCAGGATTGAGAGGATTCCGAGCAACAGCCCTAGTACAAACTCGACGATGGACAGGGGAGGCACCCGCAGTGCCTCTGCCAAGTTGATGCTCCATTTGGACTCTTGAGCATAGGCGCCCGTCCACACCGAGCTCCGGGTCCAGCGTGTATTCGTTGAGATCGACTCCGAATGGTGTGACTGAGGACGATGAACCACCCAATCTTCCGCTTGGTGCGTGCGCGTAGGCTGATCCTCGGATATGGACCAAACCGCAGTGTGCGAGTACGTAGCAGCGCCAAGCAGGAGCGTCAACGCAGCAACGGGAAGAAACCAACTCTTCCAACATTCGTTCGCGATACGAAATGACTTGGGAATGGACGTACGCAAACCTTCGTTCGATGTAAGACAAACCAGGACCATTGGAGCGGTCGCTACATTCCACGCGATGGTGGTGAGGAGAGCAGGCAGTAAGAAGAATGGCCCATTCCCTTCAGTCAGCCACTGCAACGCGCCCACCGATATTGCAAGCAGCGAGCCGCCGACCCCAATCACGAGCAAGATCGCGGCACGGCCAATCGTCCGGAGTCCGCGCGTCATCCCATCGCTCAAGCTCAGTTCCTGCCCTTCGCTAGCGCGCACAATGAGAGGCGTAATCCACGCGACATAGACAAGGTGTGCAACCGCCGCAAGAACAAACCACAAAGAGATCGTGATCGGAAAGTGAAACAACGATGCGTTCCACGAAGGCGTCAGCCACGCACCAAGCGCTGTCGAAGTTGCGAGCCAAGCTAGGATCATCATGAAAGCGCATCGCAGCCCAAAGGGCACGAGAAGATTGCAATCAAACCAGCGCCTGGCAGACCGCATCGTCTTCATCATGATCGCGCACGCACCACCAAGAAAAAGCAATACGTAAAGGAGCATCCACTGACGCCGAGCCAATGGAAATGACACCACAAGAGACAACACAATCGCGATACCGATCAGGAGCATCGTCAATGTTTTGATCTTTCCCATCGGGATGACTCTACTCCGCCAAGCGAAGTGGTTCAATAAAGACGCATTCAGTGTTTAAGCAAGGGCGCGTCTTGGAATCGATGCCAGATCCGCGTAGAGGGATCGTGCACGTACTCCTCGTTCTGAGTACGATTCGTCTCACGATGAAGACATCCTTACTGTACCTGCTCACCCTGAGCCTGATTGCTGTCGCTGGTGCGCCTCCGGCGAAAACGAAGGAGGCTCCCTCCGCTCAGGATGCACAGACAGAGGTGACTGCGGAGGAGCGCGACAAGGCGCTCAAGAAGTGCTTCTCCTATCTCGACGAACGACTCTGGAAGCTCACGGAGAACGGTTCGAGTCGCAAGTTCTATGCAGCATCTATGGCCGGCTGGGCATATCTGATTTGCGCCGAAAAACCAGCAACGGGGGTGAAGCTCCCGTCGCGCTCGAAGCAGATTGCACGTATCGCGGAACTGCTCAACCGATACACAAACCTTGTATCCAACGGGTACAATAAGGACGACAAGCGTGCTGCGAAGCGTGCGAAGAAGAAACGTAAGCTGGGTCGTAAGAAAGAGCTGCCAGGACTTGGCATGTTCGGGCGCACGGCCCAATACGTTTGGAATCTTGGCGTTGCCGCGCACTTCTTTGCCGAGCGTGCAGCCCGAGGGAAGGCCAAGGGAGCCAGCAAGAAATCCCTTAAGGAAATCTCGCGTGTACTGGCTGCTTGTCAACAACCAGATGGAGGCTGGGGACACGACGATGCACGCCGTGAAGGCATGGGACTTCCAGCAATCAAAATTCCCAAGCCAGGAGGCGGCACGCTCAACTATCCCTCCACGCTCTTGGCGGCGTCCAACTGTGCACTATCGGGTCTTGGTGCGGCCCACGCGGTGCTTGGCGGCAAGCCCAGCAAGACCCTTATCAAGGGCCGCGACTACATGCTCAAGAGCCAGAGTGGGGACGGCTCCTTTCCCTACGATTCGTCTCAGAAGCACGACGAAGAGGACATGCCGGGCACGTCCAGTGCCATCGCCGTCGCGCGCACATCAGGATCGGTGCTATCGCTTTTGCTGGCAGGCGTCAAGACCGAAGACGAGGCTGTGCTCAAAGCCTTTGCGGCCATTGACGCCCATCCCGAATGGCTCAGCGACGGTCACGGTTCCGCCGCAATGGCGTTTGGTTTTAGTGCGGTGCTGGCATCCGCACGAGGGGACAGGGCATGGGCGGTGTTTCGAAAGACGTTCTTTCGTAAGATCCTCAACAAGCAACAGGAGGATGGCGGCTGCGACTGTGTGTGCAACGACGGCTTCGCCATAACCAACGACACAAAGGCAATTGGCGGCATGAACATACCGGGCTGGGTCGATGACGGCCGCGTCTATGTAACGGCCATCCATGCATTGGTGCTCGCTCTCGACCGTGCGCGTCTTCGTGCCATTCCGCAAATAGCTGCACCCAAAGAAGTCGTCGTGACGAAGTAGGGAAGTGCATCGCTTCAACTCCCGATCTCTCAAGTTCACGCTCACGACTCCGAATACGCAGCCCGATCAATGAACTGCCTTGTTCACTAGGTCCCGTCGCCCCAGATCGAACTCACACAGCTACGCCACCTCAAGCTAGGCTCGCGAGCAACCCTGTTAGACTTATCTACGAATTCCTAATCATCCTGAGGTCAATGCCGGCCGTTCACTCCTTCCAGCGGCGGATAAGTGCTGAGAGCATTGCGCAAACACGGTTCAGGTCTTTGAGCGCTGAGGCGATGGCGGCGTCCTGCCCGAGTTCAAGCGCCCGAGCGATATCGAAAGCTGCGCATGATTCAACGGCTTCGCCCCGAGCGATTGCGAATGCTCGGCGTGTGTCGCCTGCCGACTCACGGCCGATACCTTCTGCAATATTGAGAAGGATTGACTTTGACGAACGACGGAGTTGCTTTGACAGGTCGGCGAACCCGCGCGGAAAAGACGCGCACACGTGATGCGACGCCAGCATCACACGCCGAGCCACCCGATACACATCAAAGCGCTCAAGTTCCTCAGAAGTCGAGAACTGCGTGAATTGCGACATAACAGAAAACTCCACAAGGAAGCACAAGCCGGATTGCGAGTGCATGCCCTCGCTAGCGAGGGGGCATGCACCTCGCAACCGGTCTTGTGCTACGAGGAGCTTTCATGTCGCAATTCATGGTCAGTTCGGGTGCATCACTACGCATACATCGCCAACATATCTGTCAAATTCGGGCACGGTCCCGGTCCCGTTCTCGTCCCCGGTTTGCTCATTACGGGCACGAGCACGGTCCCGGGCACGAATAGGAATCGCCTTGTTCTGAGATTACCAGATAACCGATGCCGCCTCAGGTTGCTACGCCACCTCGAGTCGGGCCCGCAGATTGTGAATCCGCCGCCGCCCACGAACTCTCTAAAAAAATAAGCGCGCACGTCCTTCGACGTACGCGCTCGCTCACGAGTTCACTACCGACGTTTGGTTCTTAGTCTTTCACTTCAAACTCGGCATCGATCACATTGTCGTCGCCTTGCTCGCCTCCACCGGCGGGTGCGCCCGTGGGAACACCCCCTGCGGCAGCAGCAGCGGCTGCAGGATCGTTGGCCGCAGCCTCGGCGTAGACCTTTTGGGCAATCGTCTGGGCAGCGGTCATGAGTTCCTCAATGGCGGCGTCGATCTTGGCGGGATCGTCGCTGTCTTTGATGGCCTCAAGCGCTGCCTTCTTCTCTTCGATGACCGACAGTTCGGTGTTGTCGACCTTGTCGCCGTGCTCCTTCAAGAGCTTCTCGATCTCGTACAACGAAGAATCGGCCTTGTTACGTGCCTCGACCACTTCCAAGCGCTTCTTGTCTTCTTCGGCATGCGACTCGGCTTCGGTCCGCATGCGATCGACCTCTTCCTTGGAAATGCCGGAGCTCGACTCAATGCGCACCTTCTGCTCCTTGCCCGTGCCCTTGTCTTTCGCGGACACGTTCAAGATGCCGTTGGCGTCGATGTCGAAGCTCACTTCGATTTGAGGCACACCACGCGGTGCCGGAGGAATGCCGTCGAGCTTGAACTTGCCAAGCGTACGGTTGTCGCCGGCCATCGGGCGTTCGCCCTGAAGCACGTGGACTTCCACTTGCGGCTGGTTGTCGGCAGCCGTGCTAAACGTCTCACTTTTTTGCGTAGGAATGGTCGTGTTGCGTTCGATCAAGGTGTGCATCGTGCCGCCTTGGACTTCTACGCCCAGCGAAAGCGGCGTGACGTCTAGCAACAAGAGATCCTGCAACGTCTCGTCGCCCGATAGGATGCCACCTTGAATGGCTGCCCCTACCGACACGCTCTCGTCGGGGTTGATCGACTTGTTGCCGTCACGGCCGAATACTTCTTTGACAATCGACTGAATCAACGGCACGCGTGTCGAACCACCTACAAGCAACACCTCGTTGAGGTCGGACGCTTGGCACTTGGCGTCCTTGAGCGCCTGAATGCAGGGCTTGCGCACTCGCGCCACGAGATCGCCAATCAACTGCTCAAACTTGGAGCGTGTGATTGAGAGGGTAAGGTGCTTGGGGCCGGCCGCGTCAGCGGTGATAAAGGGGAGGTTCAAATCGGTTTGCGACGAGCTCGAAAGATCGATCTTGGCGCGCTCGCATGCTTCCCGCAAACGGTGAAGGGCCATCGTGTCTTGACGCAAGTCAATGCCGTGTTCCTTCTTGAACTCGTTGGCAACGTAGTCCACGAGAATCTGATCAAGATCGTCGCCGCCAAGATGGGTATCGCCGTTGGTGGCCAACACTTCGAACTGATGCTCACCATCAACCTCAGCGATCTCGATCACCGAGATGTCGAAGGTACCGCCACCTAGGTCATAGACCACTACCCTGGCATCGCCCCGTTGCTTGTCGAGGCCGTACGCCAGCGCCGCTGCAGTGGGCTCGTTGATGATGCGCCTGACTTCGAGCCCGGCAATCTTGCCAGCGTCTTTGGTCGCTTGCCGTTGGGAGTCATCAAAGTATGCGGGAACCGTGATCACCGCCTCGGTCACGGCCTCACCGAGATATTCCTCGGCGGTCTTCTTCATTTTCTTCAGCACTTCTGCCGAAATCTGCGGGGGGGCGAGCTTCTCGTCTTTGATCTCCACCCAAGCATCGCCATTGTTCGCCTTGACGATGTTGTAGGGCACCATCTTGATGTCCTTCTGAACCACCGCGCTGTCAAACTTACGACCGATCAGGCGCTTAACGGCAAACACCGTGTTCACCGGGTTGGTCACTGCCTGGCGCTTCGCACTCTGGCCGACCAAAATCTCGTTGTCTTCCGTATAGGCAATGATCGAGGGCGTGGTTCGATCGCCCTCTGAGTTCTCTATGACTTTGGGTTCACTCCCTTCCAGAACCGCCACACAAGAGTTAGTGGTTCCTAGGTCGATTCCGATGATCTTAGCCATGAGTTAATTCTCCAATACTAATAATGTTGCGCTTTGGCTCTTAGCGAGCGGCGCGGGCTTAGCCTCTTTATTTGGCCAAGCAGCTAAAGTTCAAGGCCCAGCCCTATTGCGCCGGGGCTTTGGCGACCACCACCATGGCAGCTCGCACTAGCCGACCGTTCAGGCTGTAGCCCTTTTGCATGACGTCGAGCACCGAGTTGGGCTCTGCGTCGGCGTTCTCGATCATCGCCATGGCTTCGTGCAGCTGCGGGTCAAACGGGTGGCCAATGGGATCGATGGGCTCAATGCCGCCCTTGGCCAAGGTATCGACGAAGAGCTTCAATGACAGCAGAACCCCTTCCGCGATGGCCTTGGCCGCATCCGCCTCATCCCCCGCAGCGATGACCGCCGCTTGCGCGGTCTCGACCGCTTTCTCCAAACTGTCGGCTACAGGTAGTAGCTGCCCGGCAAACTTCTCGAGTGCGTATTTGTGGGCATTCTCAACATCTCGGGCGCTACGACGGCGGACGTTTTCCATCTCTGCCTGGGCACGGAGCACGCTATCCTTTAGCTCGGTAATCTCGGCCTGCAGTGACTCAGTAACGTCTGGGTTCGTCTCCGCACCCTCAGCCTGACCCTCGACGTCCTGGACGTCTCCACTAACTTCCTGATTTTCAGGGTTTTTATCTGTTTCGGGCTGATCGCTCGACATGCCTGGATCTCGTTTCTTCGCTCCGCCGGGGACCATGGGGGCGTGGCTATAGAAATCAACCCATGGCGAGTTATTTTCTGTTCTTCGGTAACGCCAGGGACATGAGCACATCATCGACCAAGCTACCGTCGATCCGAAACCGGTCTACAACCGTGCCCAGCTCTTCAAACCCGAGGCTTCGATACAGCGCCCGAGCCGGTTGGTTGTGGGCGAAAACCCGTAGGTCCAGCCAGTCAAGCTGTGGCTCAGCGGCGGCGAAGTCGATGGCGGTTTGCATCAGTCGCCGTCCCAATCCCTGGCCACGATGTGCCCCCTCGATACCGATTCCCAGTTCGCAGCGGTGCAATCCCGCCCGCAACCCATCGCCTTTTAGATCCACATGGCCGACCACTTGGGTCGATTCCCGCACCGCCAAGAACCAGCGTTGCCAGCCAAGCTGTTCAAGCCCCAGCTGCCAAGCGCTGCCTTGCAGGCCTTTGGGCCCCTCGGTATCTGCCCTAGCGTAGGGCATGAAAGGAGCTTCGCTTTGGCCAGATTCATTGCAGTGGCGCTCGAAGTGGGCCTGGAAGCCCTCGAGCAACGCGCTTTCTAAGGGCACAATCTCGATCACGAGCGCTAGCTGCCGCTCATGGCCGCGCCTAGCACCTTGGCAGTCACATCGACCACCGGTATCACTTTTTCATAGGCCATGCGCGTTGGCCCGACGACTCCAAGCACCCCGGCAACCTCGCCGTTAATCTCATAGCGGGAACTCACGACGCTAACGTCTTCGAACAAGCGGCTACCCGCCTCCTCGCCGATGAACAGTTGAATGCCATCTGAGCGCAAACACTGGTCCAACAAATACAGAATGTTGCCCTTGCGGGTAAAAGTCTCGAACAACGTTCGCATGCCTTCAGCAGAAGAGCCAATGTTGAGCAGCGCCGACTCACCGCTGACCAACAGTTCCTGCTCCTCAGCCGCCGTGTCTGTAGCCAGCGTCTTGGAGGCCAGATCCAACGCTGACTGCATCAGTTGGTCCATGCGCTCTTTGTCTGCTTGCATGCTGGCCAACAGCAATTCCCGCAGCTCGCTCAAGGGACGACCGCCAAACTCTCGGTTGATCAGGTTGGCCGCCTGGCTTAACTCACTCTCGCTATATTCGCGCTCAAGGTGGATCACCCGGTTTTGGACTTCACGGTCGTTCAACACCAGGATGGCTAGGGCCCGATTACCCGATAGCGGCAAGAACTCCAGATGTCGCAACGCTGCGCCTTCTTGTCGCGGCAACAACACCACACAGGTCATATGGGTCAGGTGGGAGAGCAGCTTCGAGGCGGATTGCACTAGGTCTTTCGGCGCTAGATCAGGGTTTAGCTGGCTCTCCAGTTGGTCCAGAGCCGAGGGGTCTAGGG
>JAVJHY012184053.1:0-26130 GCA_035593235.1 Phascolosoma agassizii
GTTGCTCAGAGCGGAAATATACCCGTGCGCGGCAATAGAAAGCGCTCAGATGGTGGGATAGGTGGATTAAGTGATGCCGTACGCTACAAAATGTTTGAGAAACTCGGGTATTTCGTTACAGAATCCAGCGAGCACTTTAGTGAGTACGCGCGTTGGTTCATCAAATCTGGCCGCGATGATTTGATCGAGCAATTTCAGATCCCGATTGACGAATACCTCCGGCGTTGCGAGATTCAGCTAACAGGCTGGCACGAGTTAAAACGTGAACTGGAAGATCCAGAAACCGAGCTTGCCGTAACCAAGAGCGATGCAAACGGGTACACCAAGTGTGATCTATGGCAATGTACAGAATAATGGTTTGATCGAGAACTTGCCGGATGACTGCGTGGTAGAAGTGCCTTGTGATGTGGACAGGGGCGGCATTAAACCAAGGGCAATCGGCTGCTTGCCACCACAGCTGAGTGCAATAATGCAAACCAATATCAATGTACAATCTCTTACCGTAGAAGCCGCGCTAACTGGGAAACGTGAACACATCTACCACGCAGCCCTATTCGATCCGGTAACTGCCGCGGCTCTCAGTGTCGAAGAGATTTACGCCATGGTTGATGAAATGATCGATGCGCATGGGGACTTCTTACCCGATGTTTTTAGCCGGCACACCTAAGGCTTGGTTGAATGGCAATAGAACAGAACTTTAGTCATCGGCGGTATAATCCGCTGGCAGGCGAATGGATACTCGTTAGCCCGCAAAGACTCGATAGGCCCTGGCAAGGCGCCCAAAATGACATCAAGGTGGCTAGCGAGCATGGTACAAATTACGACCCAGCTTGCTACCTGTGCCCAGGCAACGCACGGGCAAATGGCCAAACCAACACCAACTACTCCGGTGTCTATGTCTTCGATAACGACTATCCTGCACTGCAGCAAGACAGCCAGGCTGTTCCAAAAACTACCCATCCCTTGTTCACTTGGGCCCCTGAAAGCGGCCTCTGTCGCGTCTTGTGCTTTTCGCCAGATCACCAACGCACGCTATCGGAGCTGACCACAGACGATGTTGCTGCGGTGGTAAACACCTGGGCCGAACAAAGCGCCGAGCTAGGCAAACGTTACCCACTGGGATCAGTGCAAATATTTGAGAACAAGGGTGAACTCATGGGTTGCAGCAACCCACACCCTCACAGTCAAATATGGGCGCAACAATCCTTACCAACATTGCTTAACCGAGAATTAGAAAATTGCAAAACCTACTACCAACAACAAAAATCTGTGTTGTTGCAAGACTATATTGAACAAGAGCTAGTAGATGACCAACGAGTCGTTTGTTCCAATGACGACTTCGTTGTGGTGGTGCCTTATTGGGCAACCTGGCCGTTCGAAACTCTCGTGTGTGCAAAACATCACATCTCTCGCTTACCGCAACTCAACGCCGATCAGCAACGTTCACTGGCTGATATCATTCGACGCCTGTCGATTCGCTACGACAATCTATTTGGGGTTCCTTTCCCCTATTCAGCCGGACTCCACCAAGCGCCGGGATCGGGGGATTGGGACGATTGTTTTTCAATGCACATGCATTTTCTACCGCCTTTGCTGCGCTCTGCGGAGGTTCGCAAGTTCATGGTTGGCTATGAGCTGCTGGCGGATGCGCAACGGGATCTGACGCCAGAGTACGCGGCCAAAGCATTACGTGACATAAGCGATAGTAAGACTTGAGTATGCCCGCAGAATCCTCAAGCTCCATGCAGCAGGTTGTCGATACAGCACTCTCGCTCTTCCAAGGGCAATTCGGAAGCTCTGCTCAACGCCATATCGGCTGGTCACCAGGTCGAATAAATCTGATTGGCGAATACACCGATTTTAACCAAGGGTTCGTGATGCCCATGGCAATCGACCTGGGTATCTGCGTGATATTGCGCTTAACGGACCAGCCAAACATCCGGGTCTATTCTGCCAAATATGACGAGCTACAAGAATTCTCGCTACCAAACACTGACCCAAGCGAACTGACGAGTTGGGCCAAATATATTCATGGCGTTGCAACGCTGAGCCAAATGCAGGGCTGCGATATTCCCGGATTTGATGCGGTAATACATAGCAACATGTCGTCGAACGGCGGTGTCAGTAGCTCCGCAGCCTTGTGCATGGCAACGACAATGGCCATTCAGTCCGCCGCCAATTGGTCGCTTAGCCCTCTTGACGCTGCACGTTTATGCCAATCGGTGGAACATCAATTTGTCAACGTGAAGTGCGGCATCATGGATCAAATGGCCTGCCGATTAGGCCAGCCTGATTCCGCTCTATTCATTGATTGCGAGTCGCTCGCCTTCGACACGGTACCCATGCCTAGCCAACAAGCGGAAATCCTGCTGGTCGACTCCGGTGTTACCCGCTCTCTTTATGAATCCGAATACAACCTTCGTCGCATAGAGTGTGAAAACGCAGTTCGCGCGATTGCGCAATTAGGTCACTCGATCACAAACCTACGTAGAGTCGACATCGAATTGTTACAACGTGTTGAGAACGATCTGCCAGCTAAGCTGCACCAGCGCGCACGACATGTCGTGACCGAGAACCAGCGCGTCCTCAGAACACAAAAAGCCTTGCGAAAAGGTGATCTAGCGGAACTAGGTAATCTGATGTACGACTCGCACCGCAGTTTGCAGAAAGACTTTGAAGTCAGCGTTGCCGAGTTGGATCAGATAGTGGAAAGCGCCAAAGCTTGTACAGGCGTCTTTGGTGCAAGACTCACTGGCGCTGGTTTCGGTGGCAATGCCATCGTGCTGTTAGAGCCTAGCGTCGCGATTAAAGCACAACAAACAATTGTTGCCGATTTCACCAAACGCTTCCAGCGCAGCCCTTCGGTACACCGTATTTCTCGCTCTACTTCCGCTCAAGGTTACCCGATACAGACTAACTAGGCTCAATCATCTGCAGTTGCGACCAAAATAGCTCTGGCGCGATGTTGTATACTGCGTACTAAAGATCGCAACACTCATTTGATAGGAGCTCAACATGAGCAGCTTAATCGAACAACAGGCACTAGTTGATGCAACACCTTTGGCAGCGCTAGATGTCAGCCGTCCAGAACTCTTTCAAAATGATACTTGGCGACCCTGGTTTGCTAGGCTTCGACGCGAAGCCCCGGTGCACTATCTGGCCGATAGTGACAATGGTGCTTTCTGGTCTGTGAGCAACCATGAGCTGATCAAAGAAGTCGACACTAACCACGAGGTATTTTCTTCAGAAGCTGGCGGTATCGCTATTGCAGATCCTAGTCTTACCAATCCAGAAGAAATGCAGGCTGAAAGTTTCATAACGCTGGATCCACCTCGACATGGCCCTCAGCGCCAAACTGTCGCACCATCGGTCGCACCCAATAACCTTGCTGAACTCGAACCTCTGATTCGAGAACGAGCCATAGACATTCTGGAAAACCTGCCAATCGGTGAGACTTTCAATTGGGTGCAAGAAGTCTCGATCGAACTGACTGGGCGAATGCTAGCAACCTTATTTGATTTCCCCTATGAAGACCGCCACAAATTGGTCTATTGGTCGGACATCACGACTGCGGTCCCTCAGGTTACAGGCGACAACAGTATTGATATGTCTAAACGCTACGCCGAGCTTATGCAAGCAGCCGGCGCCTTCTATCAACTCTGGGAACAACGAGCCGCCGTGCCACCTAAATTCGACCTAATCTCCATGCTTGCTCATGGCGAAGAAACGCGGACTATGAACGAAAACCCAGAACTCTTTCTTGGCACATTGCTGTTACTTATCGTCGGCGGCAATGACACAACTCGCAACAGCATTAGTGGCGGCGTCATTGCCCTGAACAAGTATCCCGATGAATATCAAAAATTAAGGGAGAACCCCAAACTCATTCCAAACATGGTGTCTGAGATTATCCGCTGGCAAACACCGGTAATCCACATGCGTAGAACCGCACTGCAGGACTACACCCTAGGTGGCAAGAACATCAAAGAAGGCGATAAGGTGATCATGTGGTATTTATCAGGCAATCGCGATGAGGCTGTTTTCGAAAACGCTGACCAGCTAATCATTGATCGTCCAAATGCTCGCGCACATGTCGCCTTCGGTTTCGGTATTCACCGCTGTATGGGTAATCGCCTAGCAGAGATGCAACTGAAAATCTTGTGGGAAGAAATCATGAAACGCTTCCACAGAATTGAAGTAGTTGATGATGTAACCCGATTACCCAACAACTTTATTCGCGGTATCAAGGATGTGCCCGTAAGGCTGCACCGAATTTAACACGACCAACGAGCAGTTCTTCGATCCTTCTCCCTGGGCTAGCCCGGTGCCGATAGTCGAAATACCGCTATAGTGTCGGCTGCGTCTTCGACACTCGGAAAATCAGCGATAATATCTGGGTAGTCCGTTCGATATTTTTCAATATAGGCTTGCAGAATTGGTTCCCAACCGGAGGTAACGCTGGTAGCAGCCATTTGATAAGTTCGGTCTTGCATACGCAATTCAACCGGTGCCGCGCTGCCAATTGCCTTAGTCCAACCGCTTTCCGCTGAGCCAACCACATGCAGCGTGCCTTGTACCTGAACAACCCAAATGACTACCACTCTTGGAATAGCACCACCACTAACCTTGAGCTGTATTTCATGAATATTACTGGTGTCACCCCAATCAGTTGGAATCGGTGATTGAGTGCCGCCGATGAAGACGCCGGGCACTGGACCAAAAGGTGCCGCCCACAATGCAACAAGTAATGCGAGGAGCAAAACGACGCCGAGAGTTTTAGCGATTTTCATCTATTCCACCTAGTATTGGGTTAACTTCTGCAAGCAAATCTCGATCGATGACTTTAGACAAATATTGTATCTCAGTTTTAAGCCCATCAACTGCACGGCGTGCATCTACACTGGTTCTGCCGCATCCAGTGAAACAAGTAAAACCAGGATAATCAGAACTCTGATAGGGCTCAGATCGTTCATCCGGTAGATCAATTTCACCATCATCAGTAATCTGAATGGGATGCAACCAGCAGTCGATCGGCTTATAAAACCAAGGGTGCATACCCTTGTGCACTGAAAATGTTTGTAAACTACAGCGGCCATCCGCAAGCATAAACACACAAGCGGTTTCGTTGAAATGCTTGGGGAATTCGGGGATCGCCCGAGCAGATGGTCGCGAACGCGTCGCCGTCTTCTTGCCGCTGTAAGCACCATGAAAAGAACCTTCAACAATCACATTCTCAGGTAGCTTTAACCCGATCGATTCAAAATACTCACGATTCCTAGCGACAATATCGCTGACCACACCTGCAGATTCATCACTGACGTAGATGCCGTCGTAGCAGCAGTAGCCCTTGCACTGATTAAGATCACACTGGTGCACCCTGCGTTGAAATCGCTCCATCGGTAACTGGGCGTGAGCCAGAGATTCCTTCAGATAAGTAGCATCGGCTACGTAAGCCGATTTTCGTCCTAGCAACCTATCAAGCAGAGCAGACAGTTTCATGATTTGGCCAAACCACTAGGTGCCAGTAAAGTTCGCTTCGCGTCGCTCTAGGAATGAGGCAACACCTTCGCGATGATCGTTAGAGGCAAAACACTCAGCCATAGCTTCTGTGTGACGAACCATATGGTCACCAACTTCCGCACCCAATCCTTCGTACACCAAAGATTTAATACGTCGATGTGAAAACGGCGAGTTTTTCGCAATTCGCTCACCGAGGTCGCCTGCCACCTGCAACAAATCTTCAGATTGCGCAATTTGGTCAACGTAACCAATCGACAACGCCTCCTCAGCCGATAAGAAATCTCCGGTGTACAGCAGCTTCATAGCACGTTGCACACCAATCAGGCGTGGCAACAACCAACTCCCTGCACCAGTATCGGGCACTAAACCACGACGCGAGAAATTCCAAGCAAATCGGGCATTCCCTGTACAAATGCGAATATCGCACTGAGAAGTGAATTCTGCTCCCATGCCCATGGCAGGGCCGTCAATAGCCCCGATCACCGGAATTGGACATTCAATTATGGGCCACCATTTACCACGTTCTTCAGCTGAGCCACGCAAGCCGCGTTTTTCTCCTGGGATACTCGCCAAATCGGCCAGGTCTGTACCGGCACAAAAAGCACCCGGTACTCCTGTGATAATTAGTACCTTTGCATCCGTATCGGCACCCGCCTGCGCAACTAACCGAATGAAATCGCCAAGCATGGCGAAGGTCATGGCATTGCGCTTATCCGATCGATTGATGGTAAGCGTCGCAACGCCGTTGGTTACTTCGTAGTCTAGAAATTCGGCCACTTTTTTCCCACCTTTTTTACTCAGACAATCCCATTTATATAGTAGTCTAACGGCCAGGGTTCCAAAACCAACTAGGCAGTCGTGGAGAAGAGTATGCCAACCGATGGCAACAAAACAGGAAAAAAACTACTAAAAATCACCGCCATTGTAATAGGTGCCATTAGCCTGCCAATGGCCTTCATGGGTGCTGAGCTTGCGCTCATGGGCGGCACTCTTTATTACGTTAGCGCTGGTCTGTTGATGTTAATCAGTGCAGTTCAATTGTGGCGCGGAAAACCCAGCGGATTCTTTCTTTTTGCCGCAGCTTTGCTACTAACCTTAGCCTGGGCAGTTTATGAAGCCGGTATCGATTTTTGGATAGTGGGTTCACGTATCTGGATAGTCGGACTGCTGGCGATGTGGCTATGCACACCGATGATTCAGCGCAGGCTCTGGGGCGACAATCGACCAGCGCTGTTTAGCATGCGGAGCGTCCAAGTGACCTCACTGGCGAGCATCGTCGTGTTGGGGGCTATGATCTTTAATCTGCTCAGCAATCCGGTAGCAACAATTGCCAACAAAAACTATGGTGCAGCGCAGAACACAGCGAACTGGAGCGCATACGGCGCCAGTAAAGCCGGTACTCGCTACGCACCTCACGCTCAAATTACCAAAGAAAACGTTGGCGAACTGACCCAGGTTTGGTCCGCCGATACCGGTAAAATCGGTCGCTTCAGCGCCACACCCATCCAAATCGACGACGGCATCTATCTGTGTACCGCACAGAATATTATTCTGGCGCTAGATGCAGATACTGGTGTCGAACGCTGGCGCTTCGATCCAAAAAACGACACACCACCTTTTGGTATTTTGGGTAACTGTCGCGGTGTAACCCACTATAAGATTCCCGGCCAACCAAAAAACGAGCACTGCGCCGAACGCATTTACACTGCAACAACCGATGCCCGCATGATCGCTGTCGACAAACAAACGGGCAAGCCTTGCGCCGAATTTGGTGATGAAGGCCAAATTTCATTGCTCGCAGGCATGGGGGAAGTAAAACCCCTGTACTATTTTGTGACTTCACCGCCGACGGTTGCCAGTGGCGCATTGGTTGTAGGGGGTTGGGTTATGGACAACCAGGAAACCGAAGAGCCCTCGGGTGTTGTTCGCGCATACGATGCCCGAACCGGTGCGTTGCGTTGGGCTTGGGATATCGGTCGAGAAGGTAAGACCAACTTACCGGCTGATGGTGGTTACTACACACGCGGTACGCCCAACGTTTGGAGCCTCACTGCTGCTGACGATGATCTCGGTTTAGTCTATGTCCCTACAGGCAATGCCACACCGGACTACTTCGGTGGACACCGAAACGAAGCCATGGAAAAGTTTGCCAGCTCAATTGTCGCAATCGACGCCAAAACTGGCCTCACCCGCTGGCACTTTCAAACAACTCACCATGACATCTGGGACTACGATGTGCCATCCCAGCCAACTTTGGTAGATTTAAACCTATCGGGTAGCGAAGGCGCTACGAAGCAAAAAGCAGTGATCGTGCCAACGAAAAGAGGTGAGCTGTTCTTACTGGATCGGCGCACCGGCGAGCAATTGGCTGAGGTAACAGAGCGAGCAGTGCCACAAACCGATCTGCCTGACGAACGTTCAAGCGCAACCCAGCCCTTTTCAACGGGCATGCCATCCTTCGCCCACCCACGCATCCGGGAACAAGATCTTTTTGGCATTAGCCCTTTCGATCAAATGGCCTGCCGTAAGAAATTTCTTGGGTTGCGCTACGAAGGACCCATGACACCACCTTCAACACAAGGGACCTTGCTGTACCCGGGGCCAGCCGGAGGCATGAATTGGGGCAGTGTGGCCGTGGACGAACAGCGTCAACTCATGGTGGTCAACAACCTACATTTACCCTGGATCATACACATGATTCCTCGGGAAGAAGATTTAGTTAGCTCTAATGAAGGTCTTAATCGAGGCTACGGCATCGGTGGGCCCCAGCGCGGCACACCCTTTGCTGCGAAGGTGCAGATGTTTTCTTCGCCGCTCTCCCTGCCATGTCTAGAACCACCCTATGGCGAAATTTCCGTGGTGGATCTCACCACCCAGAAAATTGTCTGGCGCCGCGGTATGGGACCGCTGAAACTCGGCTTTCCCTACTCAGCAGGATCTTTCGTCACCGAAAGTGGGTTGATATTTAATGGTGGAGTGATGGACGGTCAACTGCGTGCTATCGATATAATGACCGGTGAAGTGGTTTGGCAGGACAAGCTACGCAGCGGCTCGGATGCAACACCGATGAGTTATGTGAGCCCCAAAACCGGGCGCCAATACGTGTTGGTCACCGTGCCCGGCGAAGGTCGCGGACTCAGCGATGTCGGTGATGATGCTTCAGGAGAAGGTGATTTGAACGAGCCTACGGTTGGGCGAGTGATAGCCTATGCATTGCCTGAGTAACAGGCGGGTAAGTGTCCATCGTAGGCTAGAATGGTGACAACCGATAGACTTGAGCTGCAGTACCGCTGAATATCGCCGTTTTCTCAGATTCACTCAAACCGATGCGCTGGGCTATGCGCTTGAATCCGTTCCATAAGGTCCGGTAGGAAATACATTCTTTGTCCACCGGGAAGTTGCTCTCAAACATGCAACGATCCGGTCCGAACGCATTAATCACATATTCATAGTAAGGAAATAGCAGGTCAGCGAGTTCTTCAGAGCCCATGGGGACTGCTCGTTGATTCATATGAAAGGGCGGTTCCCATGCACCGACACGCATTTGACCACCACCACACTTCATTACGGTATTGGGACTTGCTGCTACAGCATCAATTGCCGCTCGCCAGTGTGAAACCTGAGCCGCGTCGGCATTTGGATCTATGGTACCGCCGAGATGATTCACAACCACCGGTATGTCCGTGTTAGCAGCAGCGAGTTTCGCCAAGGTCGGCAACCGAGTGATATCCGGCGAGTAGTTATCGTAACTCAGCTGGTATTTAGCAAGCACTGCATAACCGGCCAAGAAATCTTTGTTGAGGTCACTAGGAAAAGCGGTGCGGATACCGCGAAAATGTGGCGATGCAGCCATGTGGGACAGCAATATTTCCTCTACAGCCGAGCCTATGCGCAAGTCTGCGCTACCAAAAATACCTGCGCAAAGCTGTGTGTCACCATAAATTCCTGAATTACTCATAGCCACAACACCGTGGACAAACTCTGTCTCGCCCACACATTTCATCGTCTCGGGTCCACGGGCTCGGTAAAATGCACCACATTGCGCAAACACCGTTTGCACAATATTGTGTCCGGACTCGCGAATATCGTTAACGATCTCTTCACACAGATACACCTTTTGCGCGAAGCTGTAGTGGGGTTGTATGGTAAATGACCGGATATCCCAAAGGTGATGATGGGGATCAACAATCGGCAGGGCCGGTTCGATGACTTCTTCTGGTGGTTCGTTTGCCAGCCAGTCTTCTATTTCTTTATTGGCTTTTCTAATAGAGACGTTTGACATCAATATCCCCTAATGGGTTGATTGTACTAAGCGCGCCCACACACAATGCCATTGCTTAC
This sequence comes from Phascolosoma agassizii, assembly GCA_035593235.1. Taxonomy (NCBI): domain Eukaryota; kingdom Metazoa; phylum Annelida; class Sipuncula; order Phascolosomatiformes; family Phascolosomatidae; genus Phascolosoma; species Phascolosoma agassizii. The sequence goes on from JAVJHY012184053.1 coordinate 9,862, forward strand.
AGCGGCTTCACCTTGCTGATTAAGTGTTCGAAACAAGACTCTCTTCTCGCCATCGATAATTTCTTCTGCCAATGCTTCAACAGCAATCACCGTATCCATCAACACCATGCCGCGCAACTGACCACAAAGCCTTGTGATACGACAAGCATCACCCGCAAAGCAGCGATTGATAATGGCACTCAACGACATAGCTTTGGTGGCACTACCGTGCAAGATAACGCCCGGCAAACCTGCGGCCTTGGCCACGCTCGGCTCGGTGTGGATTGGGTTATAGATTTGTGCGCATTCTGTGTACTGTTGCCCCGCATGCAAGGCAATGGAAATCTCGGTTCGCCACAAAATTTCTGCGTCCAATTCTCCGTTCAACTCTCTATTCAATTGGGAAATAGCCGGCCACTTCGGCTCATCGCCGATGACTCGATCCGGTCCATCCAGCGTTGCCCCTCGCGTAATACCATTGTAGTCGAGTTCCGCCACTAATTGCCCATCGCTGGCTGTCATGCGATACCGATCTAGGTTGTACACACCCGGGCCCAACTGGCGTTTTTGCATCAGCTGGCCTTGAATGGTGATCGCTTCACCCACCATAAATGGGCGATGAATACGCAAGTCTGTAGATGCATGCACGCCAAAGGGTGCCGCGCGCAAATTTGGTTGCTGATCCGGCCGAAAACGGCTCGCCCACTGCAACGAAAAGGCAATGCCAGGATGCACCTTAATGCCTTCGCTGGTGAGATCATTAAAGTAGGCAGGATTGGCATCGTTAACAGCTGCGGCATAGGCCATGGCAAAACGACTATCGATAAGCGTAGTTTTCGCAATCGTGTATGAGCCAACATCAGTGGTGGTAAGCACTCCCGGCCCTGCATCTACTCGATGTGCGCCATCTGCGCCGTCCATTTCTGCCTCCAATCTTGGTATTTGCGGTTTGCTGTGAACATCCACTATGCAGACCAAAGACTACCACCTAGCGCAGTTTTTGCTATTTTTTTGCTATAGCAAGCCATTTCTGTGCAGGACCACATCGACTTCGCCGCCCGTTTTGGTGGTCTGGAAATTCATCCGTTCACCGCAAACCATCGCGAGCGAAAACCTGCAATCAAGATTTAGCACTCTGATGTCACCTGTTGAGATAAATCCCCACTGGGTTCGATATCGCGCGCCCGGAAAGTACCCGAAGTGGTTTTTGCAATGTCGTTTTCGGTAGGCACCCGATAGCTGGGCGTTTTGGGATAATCCGCAGCTCAGCACTACGCCGCTGCGGACTATTGGCCTGCTGTACGGATGATGGAAAGAGTTACCATTATCGGTGATCGACCTCGCTAAGCACGATTTTCTCCAACTACCCAGCAGTTATTGTCGGTGATTACTACGGCTGGCGCTAACCTGCCCTTCTGCGTTAGGGTAAATCACTGCAAACTACAATCTGGAGAACTCCAGCGATGCCAACTTATAAAATATCGATCCACACTCTCGCAGCACTGATCACGCTTGCGCTTACATCATCTGCAAGCGCCGCCATTCTGAACGGTACGGTTAAAAACGTAGAGGGCAAAGCCATGCCCGGCGTACTGATTCGGCTCACAGATGACGACCGAGGGGTTTCCGAATCGGTGTACACCAATGCACAAGGCAGCTACACCTTAGCTACTGCGCTAGAAGGAACGCTGAAACTACGTGCTCGAACGCCTTACTATCGAGATGTGAAAAGCACGATAGAACTCGGTGGTCCCAACAAGGCAACAGAAAACCTAGTGATGACGCCGATGACTGAGGAAAAGGAAATCTCTGACAGCCTGCCCGCAGCCTACCATTTCTATAGTCTGCCCTTCGAGCAAGGTGACGATAAGGACTTCAATGCTTTTCAATTTCAGCGGGATTGTTTGTCGTGCCACCAAATGGGCAATCAGTTCACCCGAGTACCCAGAACAGCTGAGTCCTGGGCTATCACCATCGAGCGTATGCACAAGATGGTGGGAAATTTCGACGCGAAGCTACGAGATCGACGGTCGGTCATTTTGTCAAAAGGGTTCGATGGCAAGCCTATCAAAGTGCGCCCTCAATTTCCCATCAATGCAGAATTGCAGACTGCTAAATTATACGAATATATGCTTACTAAGGCCTATGTACCCCACGATGCCATCGTCCACCCGACTAATGGCTTAATCTATACCGTGGATCAGGGGCTAGACCATATGGTGGTTACCGATCCCATCAGCGGAGAATCTGAATACATACTGCAGGCCGGTGGGAATGCAAAGAAATATCATAAAGACATTCCTAAGAACCAAGTTTACGGTGAGTTCGATCCAGGTTCGCGACACGGGCCCCACTCGCTGGATTTGGGTGCCGATGGCAAATATTATGTGACGAATGCAGGTTCAAACAGTATTGGTGTATTTAATCCCACCACCAATCAATGGGAACCATCTCATATGATCCCCAGAGACAGTAAAGCCTACTATCCCCACACTATTCGAGTAGACCAAAAGGGCTTCGCTTGGTTTACCTTCGCCGGATCAGAAAAGGTCGGTCGACTTGCGCCCGCTAACGGTGAGTTCAGTATCGTTAATTTGCCAGATGCAGAACCCGGCGGAATATCCGGTGGCACCCAACCCTATGGCATCGATATCAATCCCATCGATGACGCCATGTGGTACGGCCGACTTTTCGCGGACAAAATCGGCACCGTGGATGCTGAAACACTGAAAGTCACCGAGTACGATTCGCCCATGCGTGGACCCCGTCGGATGCGTTTCGACAAAAGCGGTACGCTTTGGGTATCAGGTTATTCTGAAGGCCAACTCGCTCGCGTTGACGTCAGCGAAGGCTTCGAAGCCAAAGTATACGAAATGCCCGAATTCGCTCCCGGCTATCGCCCAGCCCCCTACGCCCTAGGTGTACATCCCCATAGCCAAGATATTTGGATCAACGAGAATATGACGGATCGCATCTATCGTTTCATTCCCACAGAGGAGCGTTGGGTGGTTTATCCGGTCCCGTTATCCGGTACCTACACCCGGGATATGGCATTTATGCCGAATGGCCAAGTTTGTCTGTCTAATAATCCTATTCCGCCGCCGGCACTAGAAGGCGGTGTTTTGGAAATTATTTGCATCGATCCTAATTACAATCCTGAAGAAGAGGCCAAACAGCTCGCGGTAAGCCAGCGTTGAGCATTAGTCGTCTATTAACGGTACTTGTAATGATGCTATGCGTAACGCCGAGCGCCGCTTCCGAGGCAGAAACAAGCAAGCCAACAGTCGGCGACTTAGCCTGGATGGCTGGATCTTGGTCTGGTCCAATGGGGCAGCAGACGCTCGAAGAGACTTGGACCAAGCCCCAAGGCGGATCAATCACAGCAATGATTCGTTTTATCGGCGAAAGTGATACCAGTATGTTCGAGCTGATCGTCATCGAAGAAGAAGAAGGTTCGTTGGTGTTTAGAGTTAAACAATGGCTACCGGGGTATGTACCCCGAGACAATAAACCAGCACAAAAGCTAATACTCGCTGAGTTAACGGACCGACATGTACGTTTTGAAGCTACAAGCCCGGGTGACTTCAAAAGCCTAAGCTACAGTCGGGCAAACGACGCGGTACTGACCATCGATGCCGTCACTGGTGACGGCAATCAGTTCCAGTTAAGCTTGCGTCAACAGAGGGTTGGCCGCAGCCAGTAGCACAGGTACAGTGCGGCTGGAACGTGGTTATTCCAGCGAGTGTTTGCGCGGTGACAATCCACACACTTCACCAACCAGCCGAAACTGGCTCTCATCACGCCCTTTTACATCAACGAATCTAGCTGATGCGTTGGCGAATTTGCCTGTTCCACCTTTCATAAAATAGATTGCACCGCTTATATTAGGGCGTTCAGGTGCCGCCACAAATGCACTGTGGCCGAAAAACACATCACCATTTTTAGCCTCAAAATTGGCCACCGATGAGCCGGCAAACACCATTTCATCGGGTATTGGCGCTGGCAACGGCGTGATATCCGTTAGGTTCAAGCCTGAGTGCCAAGTTCCCTTACCTAATCCACCTGTGCTGAATGCGGTGCCACACAGATCAAAAGCACAGGTTTCTGCAGGCGGTCCCTGCTTTACCGAGATTCTCACATGGCGACATTGCGCATCCTCATCCGCGTCAGCGAGTGCTACGATTGGCGCAGAAAGACACGCTATCAGAGTTCCGAGACAGGCTACTTTGTTCGATATAGCGTTCATTGAATTTCCCTTTAGTTGCAGTGCATAGATCATAGCCAGCAGAACTGGTGTAAAGCTGACGTCTTCCTTACAGTTTCCTGATCTTTGCTGATCTAATGACTGCCTGTTTGTCAGAGAAGCAGGCGCCAGCTATATTTGAGGCACGCCTTTAGCGGAAATAAGTTTGACCCAGCGGGATCATCACCTAGGGACACCGGCCAGTGACTATCGCGTTGGTGAGTGGCGAGTTCAGCCAGGCATCAATCGGGTAGCTGACCAGCAAGTCGATCAGAAGACCATGGCGGTACTGCAGCTACTCGTACAATCGGTACCCAACCCGGTTTCCATTCGGCAGCTTCTGATTGGTGTATGGCCGAATCGAGTAGTTGTCGACAACGTCGTACACAAAGCGGTCACCCGGTTACGGCGGTGTTTTGATGACAATCCTAAATCACCCAACTACATTGAAACCATTCGGGGTCGCGGCTATCGACTCATTGCAAAAATCACTCGCGACGAACCCAGCAGTGCAATTCAACGAACCGTATTGGGGGTGTCCGAATTGGACGTGCTTACTCCGGACAATCGGTTACCGCACGTCGCCCAAGGTCTGCGAGAAGATCTGCTTTCGGAATTAAACTCGGTACAAAACATTGACGTCGTCATGTCATCAGACCAGCAACCGAGCGCAGCCATCGACTACCTGCTAAATGGGAGCCTGCGCTCTTCGAGCCAGGAGACCGTCGTGGCACTGCAGCTTATCGACAACGAATTCAATGTACTGTGGGCTAGTACATACCACATAGATGCGCTCCAAGCCGCGCATTCTCCATTCGCAAAAGCTTCCTTGGTCGCAAGATTGATTCAAAGCACAATCAATGTAGCTGAATCTAGAAGTGACCAGAACTTTCAACACTCCCGTTCTCACGAATGCTGGCGTGCGTACCAACTCGAACGAAACAAAATTCTTCTCGGTGCAGAAGGTAACTGGGACCTCGCCCTCGGTTATCTGAATCAACTGACACACCTAGAACCACAGTTTGCCGGTGCACATCAACAAATCGCCATTGCCTATTCAGACAGGCTTGGGTTGGCAATTAGTGTCGAAGAGGCGACAAGTTATGCCCACAAACACATAGGTGAGGCACTTCGTATCGCCCCCGACGACTGGTTCAGTCACTTCACGCTCGGTAAAGTAAATCACGAGTTAGACCTTGATTACCTGGCTGCAGAAACCAACCTCGGCAAGGCCTTAGCGATGGGCGGGCCAATTGGTTCGGTTAACCTACAAATGGGCATCGCTGCCCTGAAAGAGGCAAGACTCAACCAAGCCATACAACATTTTCGCAACGCAATTGCCAGCGACCCATCGAGTTCAGCACCGGCAAACCTAATCGGTTGGGGCCTAGCTCTATCAAGCCAGGGAGACTACGACGCCGCCGTGGATGTGCTAGAAAAAGCCGAAGCAACGGCAGGAAACACCGAGATCGCCGTGAATATTCGGGTGCAGAAAGCCTATGCCTGTCACTTCGCCGGTATGTCTCAATTTGCTAACACCGCACTAAACGAGGCGCTGCAGTTGGCTAGTGACAGAAAGTTCCTGTTGCCTGGAGCGTTGGCGCTTCTCAACCGGGATGACATGGCCAGGGAACTTATTTCCACCTTGGAGGCACGCCAGTCCCGTGGCGAATTCGTTCGCAGTTCCCCTATTTTTCTGGCCTATGTTTTTTATGAAGAATGGGATCACGCTTTTCGTTGGTTACAACAAGCAATCGAGGACCGCGATGGGTGGATATTCCCAGTGCTGCGACGTGCGCCCTACCTCGCCGAACTGCGGCGACACGATCGATACCAACAACAAATTGATCGACTCGACTATATTGAAACTCGCCACTCTTAGCGTGCTGGTGTGTAGATTCCGCTGACTAGCCTCGAACAAACGCAAATCGAATTGCACTTATGTGCCTACATCTGTTTACTATGTCCTGCTAAATTCACATCCCCACCATACGGCCCATCCAGAGCTACCAAAAGCGGAGCACGCAATGCCAGAAGACTTTTCCCTCTTTGAAGCCATGTACAATTGTCGCGCCATGCGCCGACTGGAAACTCGCGAGATACCAAAAGAAACGCTGATCAAGCTGATAGATGCAGCTCTGCAGGCACCCTCTGGCTCTAATACTCAAAATGCACGTTGGCTTGTTGTATGCGACAGTGAACAGAAACAGAAGCTAGCCGACCTCAATCGCAAACATGCCGAGCCCTATATTGCGCCAAATATCGCAAACCCCGCCGATGACAAGCAAAAACGCATGCTGGATGCGGTTGTTTGGCAGATGGACCATATGCACGAACTACCCGCACTTATAGTCGCCTGTTTTGACTACCCTGAAAAAGTTGATGGTCTGGGCGTCTATCGCAGTGCAGGCTCCGTATGGCCTGGGGTACAAAACCTATTACTCACCGCCCGCGCGTTAGGTCTGGGTGCCGCACCCACCACTTTGGCCCTAAGAGATCAGGATGCGGTCCGCGCCGTATTGAATCTGCCAGACACCTTTGCGGCCCTGTGCCTGATTCCAATTGGCTATCCGCTAGGCAATTTCGGCCCGGTGCGGCGTCGGCCGATTGATCAGGTGATGTGTTTTGACCGCTGGTCCAGCCCAAACTAAAGCGGACAGTACAACGCCCACCGCAATCTGCAAAATGTTCGAGGGTTTCTTAGCACCTGGATAGAGTAGTTGTCTATTTCCAACTAGACACCCCGGTGCGTGGATTGCTTGACACCACCTCCCACGCGACCTCCTGCATCATCCTAGCGGTCTCTGCCGATGGTGCATCGGCCTCTGTGCCATCTGCCCTTTTGAGTTGGTAAGGCAATCCTACTGGCGATTCCTGATACAAAACGCTGTAGTGCACGAGTGCAACTAGGTAGCTACCAACATCATTTAGGTGAATTGTATCTAATGTCCCTTCATCTGTTGTACGGAACAAATCTTCCGCTTTGTTGAAACCAGGGGTCGGCTCAGACATCGTACGTTTAACTATTGCAGACATCACCTGCCCAACCGGGATTAAGTAAATAACCGCCTCACCTGCTAGCTCAACAAGGGCCTTGTCGACAATCTTACCGATCCAATACTGCTGATAGTCTGAATCAAGTCGATTCAGCCAACCTTGTTTATCATCTACCTCGTGCCAAGTCTCGTAAAAATATACTAGCGTCGCTGAATTCTGGCCCCGCGCTCGCTGCGTCAACTTGGCTAGGTATTTGTAACTATCAAAGTATTTAATTGCATCCTTGATTTCAACCATTTCGGTGACAACCAACGCATCAAGCGTTCGAGTGTCGATGGCTTCCATCAAATCCTGATATCGCGGGTGATCATTCTCTTCACTAAACCCATTAATCGGCACTTCCGGGTCCCAGTGAGATTGCAACGTCGCTCCCCACCCCAGCTGACTATGATAGTCATGGGTACCCCCCCGTAATTGCTGGAGCATGGCTGGCATATCCCGGCCTACGAGGCTATGGCCGAGATGGAATATGTTGAGATCTGCCGTGGGTTTCTTGAGCTCAGCGCCGTACAATCCGGCTAACAGCTTTGGATCAATCGATCGATTCGAGTACCAATAGAAAATGCCTGCTGCAACGATCAGCGCCATCAGTACTAACCAAAAAACTAGCTTCATCATCCCTAACGCTCCTAGGATTACATTACTTCGACGTGAGCCAATGTAGAGCAATGTCTTTAAGATATTGAGGTGCTAAGACATCAGGTTTATTTTGAATCCGTCGTCGAATTTGCCAAATAGCTGTGCCCACCACCAAGGTTAGTGTTGCCAAATGATAATAGAGACGCCCATGACTCTTGCAGAAGTAGTGCTTTCTTGAATCAAGCCAATACTTAGGAGTCCGCTGCCAGGTTTTCATTCCTGTGGATGCAGAGCCAATGTGGGCGACATGACTGTCTCTGACATAGTCAATTCTCCATCCGCTGCCGCTGCTCCGCTTACACAAATCTGTTTCTTCGAAATATAAAAAGAAGGTCTCATCGAATAGCCCGATCTCCTGCAATACACTGGCACGCATCAACATACTTGCTCCAGCTAGCCAATCGACGGTGCGGGTGTGTTCAGGAATGCCTAAAGGTACTATATAGTTTTTTAGCACCCTACTAATCAAGCCAAGCTGCATCGAAGTTTCAAACTCACTCAATATACTTGGGAATCGAAATGCCGTTACGTGGGGTTCGCCATCCGTGCCATGAATATAACTGCCGGCAATTCCTACTTGCGAATTGCTTTCTAGATGGTTGAGTAGTTTTTTAATGGCATCTTTGGCAGGGAAAGCATCCGAGTTCAGAATATAGACATAGTCCGGTGGAGATGCAGATTCGAGCGCTACCCTCATGGCGAAATTGTTACCAGCACCAAATCCACCATTGTCTCCGGATTCTACAACACTTATATTCTGCCAATCTGCTACCGACGATTGAATTTCCTCGAAACTGTTGTCCTGTGAGTCATTGTCTACAATGACTAATTCCCAGTCACAATCCATTGTGCTTTCTAAAGCACAGAGCGCTGTCACTGCGGCATCAGCGGATTTGATGGTTAGATCTGATGTTCGGTAATTCAATATTACCGCTAGCAATTTCATCTAATCAGCTCCGATCTAACGTTTGAGTTTCCAGGGCGGTATGCCGTCCCAGTCAAACGGTTCGATTCCGTCTTCAACTAGCTGCCAAACACTCGCACTCGCTTTGCCGTTGTCTAATTCTAAAAACCCCAGTGTGCCGTACTGTGTATCATAGTTGTGCGGATAGGTGGGAGAACCCGGATTCACACAGTAGATCCCGTCAATCATCTCAAGTGCTTCTCGGTGAGTGTCACCAGAAATAATCACGTCTGGTTTGCGTTCGGGGAAAAACCTATCTACCCATTTTTGCATCATAAAATTCGGCGGACGTTCAGGTACTGGCACATAATGAGTCAGGCCAACCCAGACACCTTCTAGCTCTAACAGCCAAGCATACTTAACCCGTGGATCTTCTGGTTGAACTGGACGGCCACCGCCACCATCTTCACCATTCCCTCGAGCAGCATAAACCGGCGCTACTTTTTCGAGCTCATCCAGCACCCAAAGTTCATGTATATCACCGGCATGAAAAATGTAATCTACGCCATCAAAAGCTGAGGAAATTTGCGGCCAAAGAGACTTCCGCGCCTCGGGCAGGTGCGTGTCCGAGATTAATCCAATCCGAAGTGTCAAAGGTGTTCCTTAATGATCAATGGCCAACCGCTAGTTTAACCTGCCGGGATTCTTTTTCGTCGCGGCCCCAGTTTGCTATTAGGCTTGGTAACAGGTCTGGCTATTGGCTTATGACGATAGGGGTACTGAGAGTGTGCGGGGGGGTAGTAGTCATCGTATGTACTGCGTCTATCAACAAAAGAAGATTGCCATTCGCTTCGGTCAGTCGAGCTTCGACTTCGAAGGTCGGCCAATTCTGTCTCCCTAGCACGACGAGCGTTTGTTAACACTGCTACCATAACTGCCTGCTCAGCGGCTTGTTGCCGTGCTGCCTCAACCTCAGTTGCTGAGGGAACCAATACTTCAATTTCCAAGGTGGCGCAACGGCCACTGTCCGAGTCGGAGAAACTTGGCTCACCCTGATCACCGGACTGAACACAAACCACTTCTGCTATGGCAGATTGGCTTAGATGGCCTACCAATATATTGATCAACAAAAAAAATAGTAAGCTTTTCACCACCTACCTCCCGCTAGCTGCCACTGCCTGCGAATAGCTGTGTGCCTTCATCTACCCGCCGAACTGAGGGCGTAACGAAATACAACAATGTAATTAACAGCATAAACACAATCCCGCTGACAGCCAATGCCACGTCCACACCCTGCGCTTCTGCAATAAAGCTAATTGGGATGACACCAATAGGCATAAGTCCATGGCTCATCATATCAATACTTAGAATGCGCCCACGCATTGATTGTTCCACTTGTAGCTGCAGTAGTCCTCGGTTTAGTGACATATTCCATGCACTTAAGCCTCCAATAATGGCGATAAAAAACCAACACAGCCATACTTGAATTGTAAGTCCAAAAATCAGTGTCATCACGCCCCATGCCAAGCAAGTTGCCAACAGCCAACCGGCCTTATGGCGCATTTCTCCCTTCGACGCTAACACCAAAGAGCCAACAATCGCACCGATACCCATAAAGGAAATTAGGTAACCCAAGTCATCCGGCCCGCCATTGAGCACATCATGATTGAACGCCGGTAACAAGGTGTTGAGGGGCATGCCAAACAAAAATGGCACGATAGACATCAGGATCAAGCCAAACACAGGCGGGTGACGCCACACGTAGACCAATCCATCGGCCACATCTTTCAATGGGCTTTTACCGTCTGGCGCTTTAACCTCACCAGGCTTAGAGACTAGCGTCATGGAAAACGCAGACAGGAAATAGAGCGCGGCAATCACCAAATACACGATGCCTACTCCGTAGGTCGACGTGGTATCACCTGCTGCCGTCCAGGCAATCAGCAAACCTGCAAGTGCAGGACCCAATGTACGACTCAAATTCCAACTCGTTGTATTCAACGCCATACCAGTGAAGATCAACGTATCTGGAATCAGTTCTGGCACAAATGCTTGCCGTGCGGGCATGGAAAATGCCAACACACTGCCGTTCAAAAAGCCAAACCAGATGAAATCCCAAAAATCGATTCGACCGGACAAAATTATCCAGGCCATGGCAAGTGTCAGTGCGCAGTTCACACCCTGACCTAACACGATCACCATCCTCTTTGGGTATCTGTCTGCAACCACACCGCCCCACAATGAAAACAAAACCGTGGGGGTCATAAAGGACAAGGTCACCCAGGCAAGGTCCACTGTGGAAGAAGTGAGGGTATAAACCAACCAACCTCTAGCAACACTCTGCATGTTCATCGCAAACGATGATCCCACACTACCGAACCACAACCAGCGAAAGTCTGTGATTCTTAGTGCCGCACTGATATCACGTGACGCCAAGAGATTTAGTAGTCGAACCGACAAGCATCACCGTCGCGAACAATATTTCCCGCTGTGGGTGCCGTAAAGTGAGTACCAATCACCAAAACCGGTTGATCCGCATAACGCCGCAAAAAGTCGTGTCGAGTGCTAGCACTGGCGGTCTGATCAAAATCTGCAGTTGTTGACCAATGAGGGTGTGCGATTTGGCAAGGATGATGGATCATATCGCCGGTAATCACAGCTTCGTAACCTCTTGATTGAATATGCACGCTGACATGCCCAGGCGTGTGACCCGGCGTTGGCTCAAACCACACCTCATCAGTTACTTGAAAGGTTTGCGGTACCAGTTCAGCCAGGCCAGCATCGAAAATCGGTTGAACCGAATCTTCGATAACAGGGCCATACTCCTGGACTTCATTTTTCCAGTATGTCCATTCATCCTCAGCAAAAAGATAACGAGCATTGGTGAAAGTGGGAACATATCGTTGCCCTTCCAGACGAGTATTCCAACCCACATGATCCACGTGCATGTGAGTGCACATCACTGAATCGATGCTATCAAGGGCGAATCCAGCCTCCTGAAAACGATCAAGAAAGTCGGTTTGCATATAATTCCACTTGGGATACGAGCGCGCTTTGTCATTACCGATACACGTATCCACCAACAGCCGTTGACCTTGGCTCTCAACCACCAGCGCATGCATGCTCAGGACAATTTTGCCGTCTTGCACAAAAGGCGCTAGCCACGGCAACGCAGCTAACGCTTGGGGCGTAGCTTGGGGTAGTAAGTGCGGGCCCAAGGAAGCCGTGGTCAATTCAACAATTTGGGTGACCCGCACATCGCCAATTTGCCAACGCAACATACATCTGCCCTCTAGTTGAATAGCAACAAAAGCAGTTTATGCATTCTTAATGGTTAACCCACCATCTACCGGCAACGTGGCACCGGTAATGAAGCTGGCGGCTGGCAACACAAAATTTAGCGTGCCGTGGGCAACTTCTTCTGGTTCAGCGTAACGTTTTAGCGCGACTCTACGCTTCGCAAAGATCTGTTTGTGTTCTTCCGATATAGCCTCTGTCATACCAGTACGTATTGGTCCAGGACAAATACAGTTCACCGTAATACCCTCTTCACCTAATTCCACCGCAAGGGATCGCGTCAAACCAATCACACCGGTTTTAGCCGCCGTATAGGGGCTGCCGAACTTAGTTGCACCCAAACCTTCGGTGGACGCAATATTTACAATTCTTGGGTGAGGTGCTTTGCGTAGGTATGGCAATGCTGCTCGAATGGTATGGGTGTGGGCCGTCAGCAACACAGCCATGGTTTTATTCCATCCTGCTACATAATCGTCACTATCTATGGGTGCAAAAATTGAGATGCCGGCATTGTTCACCAATATATCGATGCCGCCAAAGTATTCGGCAATATCATCGAACACAGCTGGGATCGCCGCGGCATCCGACAAATCGAGTGTCCAACCTTTAACTGGGCAACCAGCATCAGCGATCTCGCTCACCACCACCTGCAGCGGATCTGCATTTAGATCGATAGCTGCAACCTTCGCCCCTTCATCCGCAAAAAGCCGAGCAGTGGCTCGACCCATACCGCTCGCAGCACCGGTAACGACTGCTACCTTTCCTTCTATGGATCGACTTAATTCTGAAAGCGCCATGCCAACCTCCTGTTAATTATTATCTTTAGTACCATTGTTTGCTCAATTAACTTTATGCTCAAACTAACGGAATGGAAAGCACGCTATCTCAGGTTCAATCCGAGAATACATTGCATTAGTCGTTAATCTTTTGTATCAAGGGTAACCCTCTTAGGACATGCATTAGTGGATTCAGTTTCTGCCGGAGCTAAGCCGCTCACCAAAAAAGTACTCGCTAGCTACTCTGGCCTAGCCATTCCTACCGCCGCGATGGCCATGCCTATCGCTGTTTATCTACCACCGTTTTATTCAGAAGGATTGGGGTTGAGTCTGGCAACCGTTGGAACGGTATTTACCGTCGCTAGAATATGGGACGTGGTCACCGATCCTATTATGGGCATGGCCATAGACCGCTTTGATACGCGTTGGGGGCGACGCAAGCACTGGATCGCGCTCTCTATCCCCATCCTGCTAATCAGTGTCTGGGCCGTGTTTATTCCCAATCCAGCTAACGTTACACCCATGTATTTGTTGGGTTGGCTAGTTGCACTTTATGTAGGATACACCATGTTATCCATCGCTCACCTCTCCTGGGGGGCGGAGCTATCAAGCAGTTACGATGATCGATCGCGCCTTTTTGGTTGGCGCGAAATCTTTGTGATTGGTGGCATGATGACAGTATTAGGCATACCAGCGGCCCTAGATTTCTTTAGCGATGCTGACATCAACGCCAAGGTCGCTTCAATGGGGTGGTTCTGTTTAATTCTGTTTCCACTAACCGCTGTAGCCAATCTACTCTTCGTACCGGACAGCCAGCGTCCAACTAAAATGAGCATAGATTGGTGGCAAGCCATGAAGATAATCGCCCGGAATCGGGTGCTGTGGCGCTTGTTGGCTGCAGACTTAACTTCTGGATTCGGCACCGGTGTAGCCGGTGCTTTGTACATATTCGTGGCCGCTTATGTATTCGATCTACGTGAACATGCAAGTATTGCCTTATTATTCTATTTTCTAGCCAGCTTTCTCGCGATGCCGATGTGGATGCGCTTGGCCACCAGATGGGGCAAAGACACATCGCTAAAAGCTGCCCTAGTATACGGTGGCTTGGTGATGTTTGTGCTACTGGTAACAGCACAGAAAGGTAGTGTGATCGGCCTTTGGGGATTCACCATTTTTTATGGTATCGCCTACGGAGCCGCACCCGCCTTACTGCGTTCAATGATGGCAGATCTAACCGATGAAGACGAACTGCACACAGGTGAAAATCGTGCAGGATTGTTTTATGCCTTACTTACTACCACCAACAAACTGGGAGCTGCGTTAGCAGTGGGCGCTTGCTTCTATACGATAGAGGTCGTGTTCGGCTTTGCTGCAGGCCCTAACAACTCTCAAGATGCCATTGATGGTTTACTGATCACCTATTGTTTCGGCACCGGTGTCGGTTTGCTGTTGGCGTACTTCACAATGATTGGCTACCCGCTCAATCGCCAAAAACATACGGAAATTCGTGCACAACTCGATCAAATAGAATTGTCTAGATAAGACTCAAGGTCGACTTAAGGGGTCCCCAATAAGTTTGCCGGTGCTGGCTCTTCTACTTCTTCGACGCCTTCTGCCTCACCCACTATTGCTTTGGCGTAATCCCAATGATCTGCAGCTCGTTCTAACACCGGCGCCAAGTCTTGGGGTAACAACAAGCGATCATCCACCAGTTTCAGAGCCGTTTCGGTAACCAATCCGAGGTAGTGGGCTCGGGACAGATATCGCTCTGAGATAGAAAGACGCTGGTCACCACTAGCTAAACGCTCGGCTTTCGTTTCGGCGAAGGGAAGGTAGCTACCGTTTAATACGCTGAGCTGATTAGGTGCGCCAATAGACGGGTGGCGAAAATTCCAACCGGTATACGTGGCCAAGGGTATCTCGATTTCCGGCAACCGGATGCCCGCCAGCTCATTGCCATCAGCATCATTTTGCGGCACCAATATGGGATACGGTACACCAATTTCCGGAGGCACAATAGAAGCAACGCGGGTATTGCGATAATCCGGGCCGTAATTCAAGCGAAACATGCCCATCACTTGTACAGGTGGAATAACGTTCGGAATTTTAGGAAAGATCATATGATCCTTAGCGACTAGCGTGCCATCAGCCAATTTCGGATATCGACTCGGGGGCGGCTCTACGCCTTCGGTGACCCATAACCGCATCGACTCCAACAACGCACGATTCAACCAAGTATAGTCTGTGGGGTTGTCCAGATGCTGGCTCGGTATCTCGCTGCGAATGGGTGGAAATTGTCCCGAGCCATGCTGGGTACCGGCAAAAGTATAGAGCCTAGTATTTTTATCTAATTCAATGTCCTTCTGCCCGGTAACATCAACATGCACAAGCGCCGCGGCCTTGAACTCTCGCCAATATTCATTTGATGAATTAGTGAGCATAAGCTTTGGGACCACATTCGCTTGGCGTGCAGCCACTAGTAACCCGTCTTCTAATTCATCATCAATTTGCACAGCATCTGAATACGGAAAGCGCGAAGGCTCCACGGTGCTCGGTCGAGCAAAACGACGGTTGAAACCGGTACGACTGGCCGCAGCAATGTGCGGCATGATACCGTCGAACACTCTCGTTGCAGTGGGCTCCTCAGCCGCTCCTCGCTTGCCCGGCTTGTCATAGAATGCATTGAACCCTTCATACAAGAATCCACGCAAAAACCGTCCGCTCTGGGACGCGCCGAAGGCTAATGTATGGTCGATATTGCCGACTAGCTCGGGTTTGCTCACCAGGTAACTCACACCATCCCGGATGGCCGAGTAGCCTAAACCAGAAACTGCTGGATTTTGTGACTTGTAAACTAGCTCGTAGAGACGCCCGGGCTCAAAACCACCATTGAGTTGAATCGCAGTACTGTCATCCACAAATAACCAATCGGCTCGATCAATCACTTCTCGAGTATCCGAATAGGAATCGCGCACGGTGAGTTGGTGCAGCTCGTTGTCCGGATCAACCAAAGCAAATTGCACACCACCACGAGCGGCGCCTTGCAACGAGGCTTTGTCCGACTTGTTGGCCGCCCTAAACCAGTAGCGCACGAAACCCTCGATCGGGCCGTCGACACCTTGAGCGATGGGTGCCTGCAATGCCATGCGCCCCCCACCCGGGACCACATCATATTGCCACCCAATCCATACAACCGTGTAGCCTTGTTGCATCAGGTAGCCATCGCCAAAATCAGCCGCGGATTCGGGGGAGTTAGTGCGAGCACAGCGATTCAGCATGCCGAGCACCACTTTATTGCCACGATTAGCTACATCGAACAGCATGACACCGTTACCACGACCTGGATCTTGTGGCTTAAGAACATACAGATCGGC